>JAJPUD010005700.1:122054-150777 GCA_023553655.1 Myrmecobius fasciatus
TCTCTCTCTCTCTCTCTCTCTCTCTCTCTCTCTCTCTCTCTCTCTCTGTCTCTCTCTCTCTCTCTCTGTCTCTGCCTCTGTCTCTCTGTCTCTCCATCTATCTCTCTGTCTCTCTCTCTTTTCCTCTCTCTGTCTCTGTCTCTCTCCTCTCTTTGTTTCTCTCTTCTCTCTTTGGCTCTCTCTATCTCTCCATCTCTTTGTGTCTTTCTGTTTTTCTCTGTCTCTCCCACCCCTCCCTCTCTCTCTTTATCTTTCTTTCTCTCCCCCACCCTTTCTTTCTTTCTGTCTCTCTCTGGCTCTATCTGTCTTTGTCTCTTTCTCTCTCTTTCCTCCCTCTCCTTTTTCCGTCTCCCTCTCTCTGCTCTTTGTCTCACTGTCCCCTCATCTAAGACTTTATTTCTGAAATCAGACTGCCAACCAAACATGAATATCTTGAAAGAACCTATTAAATTATTCCAAACTAAGTTTATCTTTCTTCTATTCTTATTATTCCCTCTCTTCCCCCCCCACTCTTTCTATTGAAAATATAAGCATCTTCTCACTCTCCCAGGTCCATTACTTTGGATTCATCTTTGACTGGGAAGTATCTAATATTTGGAAGTTAAAACCTAAGATAAGAGAGGAGATAAAAAGATAACATCTATCTTCCCTTAGTAAATTCAGGTTACAAAGCCTGGACAAGCTATATCCCAACATAATGAACAACCCAGCCAATGTAACTGCTGAGCTGCTATTATCAATTTATGAAAGATTTTGGAAAATGAGAGATGAGCTTTAGAACTAAAAAAAAGTAAATATTATCCCAATTTTTATAAATGAGAAGAAGATGGTAAGGTGAGCTTGACTTTACAGCCCTATAACAGCCTAAAGACTGGGGTAGAATAAGAAGATGAATGGAGATCAATGATAAAATGAAACAAGATGGCCAGAGCTAATTAAATATTTGTATTGTGTCCTATATTTCCACACCCTGCAGCTAACTGATTTCAGGGAAAATTTAGTGGCCAGGGGAGTAAAGGGGCATATCTGAACTTCAATGGCAAAGTGAGAAAAGGTTAGTAGATCTAATTATATAATTGTTTCTGTCTGTTTCAATTATTAAAATTAATATTTGTTGCTTTTATGAGTGGAGTTAGGTAGCCTAATGGTCAGGGAAGTATGCTATTTGAGATACTGGAAATTAAATGAAACTAGGTAGGGTGGGATTCTGTTTGTGCCAGAATGAGATTTTTGTAAAGCACTTGACAGAAAACTTAGTTCATAGAAGTTACTTGATAAATTCTTATCTCCTCCCCTCTCTACCCCCATTAGACCCCCCACCCTTATTTCTTCCCCTCCCTCTGCTGCATTCACTTCTACTTTCTGTAACAGGTAGTAGCAGGGGATTGTTAACTACCAACCAGAGGCAGCTGAGCAGATTGATTTTTTTTAAATAATAGCTTTTTTATTTTCAAAATATATGCAAAAATAGTTTTCAACATTCACCCTTGCAAAATCTTGTGTTCCAAATTTTTTCTTCCTCCTTTGCCCCAATCGCTTCCTGTAGATAGCAAGTAATACAATATGTTAAACATGTGCAATTTTTCTATACATATTTCCACAATTATCATGCTGCACAAGAAAAATCAGATGAAAAAGGAAAAAAATGAGAAAGAAAACAAAAAGCAAGCAAATAACAAAATAGGTGAAAATACTATATTGTGATCCATATTCAATCGCCATAGTCCTCTTTTTGGCTGCAAATGGCTCTTTCCATAAAAAGTCTATTAGAATTGGCCCAAATCACCTCATTGTTGAGAAAAGCCACATCCATCAGACTTAATCATTGCATTTTCTTCTTATTGCCGTGTACAATGTTCTCTTGGTTCTTCTCACTTCACTTAGTGCCAGTTCATGCAAGTCTCTCCAGGCCTTTTGACAGTCAAACTACTGATCTTTTTTATAGAACAATATTCCATAACATTCATATATTTTAACTTATTCAGCTGTACTCCAACTGATGGGCATCCACTCAGTTTCCTTTTCCTTGCCACTATAAAACATTTTTGCACATGTGGATCCTTTTCCCTTTTTTATGATCTCTTTGGGATATAGCCTGGTAGAGACATTTGCCATTCTCTTTTCCTGTCATCTTAGCCAATTTGAGAGATGTATACTAGTATTTCAGAGTTGTCTTAATTTGCATTTCTCTGATCAATAGAGATTTAGAGCATTTTTTTCATATGACTACAAATAGTTTTTATTTCTTCATCTGAAAAGTGTCTGTTCATGTCCTCTGATCATTCATCAATTGGAGAATGGCTTGTATTCTTATAAACTTGAGTCAATTCTCTATGTATTTTTAAAATGAGGCCTTTATCAAAACCCTTGAGTGTAAAATTTCTTCCCCCAGTTTTCTACTTCCCTTCTAATCTTGTCTGTATTGGTTTTGTTTGTACAAAAACTTTTTAACTTAATATGATCAAAATTATCCATTTTGCATTTCATAATGTCTTCTAGTTCTTAGCTATATATTCCATCCTTTTCCACAGATCTGAGAGGTAGACTATCCTTTGTTCTTCTGATTTGTTTATAGTATTACTTATCTTTCTTTTTTAAAAGCTTTTTATTTTCAAAAGATATGCATAGTTTTTACTATTCACTCTTTTTCCCCTTTTTTATTATTAAAAGCTTTTTATTTACAAAACATATGAGTGATTTTTCTACATTGACCTTTGCAAAACTTTTTTTATTCCAAGCTTTTTCCCTTCTTCCCCCCCACCCCTAGATGACAAGTAATCTAATACATGCTAAATATGTTAAATTATATGACAAATCCAATATATGTATACATATCAATACAGTTATCTTACTGCACAAGAAACATCAGATCTAGAAAGAGAGAAGAAAAAAAAAACAACTTAAGAAGAAAAACAAAATACATGGAAATATTCACAGAAAGCGTTAAAATGCTGTGTTGTGGTTCACACTCAGTTCCCTCAGGCCTCTTTCTGGGTGTATATGACTATCTTCAGTGCTGAACAATAGGAACTGGTTTGAATCACATCATTGTTGAAGAGAACCATGTCCATCAGAATTGATCATCATATAGCCTTGTTGCTGTGTATAATGTTCTCCTGGTTCTGCTGATTTCACTCAGCATCAGTTCATGCAAGTCTCTCCAGGCCTCTCTGAAATCTTTCTGCTGGTTGTTTCTCACAGAACAATAATATTCCATAACATTCATATACCATAATTTATTCAGCCATTCTCCAATTGATGGGCATCCTTTCAGTTTCCAGTTTCTTGCCACTATAAAAAGGGCTGCCACAAACATTTTTGCACATGTGGGTCCTTTTCCCTCCTTTAAGATCTCTTTGGGATATAAGCCCAATAGAAATGCTGCTGGGTCAAATGGTATGCACAGTTTGATAACTTTTTGAGCATAGCTCCAAATTGCTCTCCAGAATGGTTGGATCCATTCACAGTTCCACCAACAATGTATTAGTGTCCCAGTTTTCCCACATCCCCTCCAACATTCGTCATTATCTTTTCCTGTCATCTTAGCCAATCTGACAGGTGTGTAGTGGTATCTCAGTGTTGTCTTAATTTGCATTTCTCTGATCAATAGTGATTTGGAGCACCTTTTCACATGACTAGAAATAGTTTCAATTTCTTCATCTGAAAATTGTCTGTTCATATCTTTTGACCATTTGTCAATTTGGAGAATGGCTTGAATTCCTATATAATTGAGTTAATTCTCTATACATTTTAGAAATGAGGCCTTTATCAGAATCTTTGAATGTGAAAATGTTTTCCCAGTTTATTGCTTTCCTTTTAATCTTGTCTGCATTCATTTTGTTTGTACAAAAACTTTTTAACTTGATATAGTCAAACTTATCTATTTTGTGATTAATGATGACCTCTAGTTCTTCTTTGGTCACAAATTCCTTCCCCCTCCACAGGTCTGAGAGGTAAACCATCCTACATTGTTCTAATTTGTTTATAATATCATTCTTTATGTCTAGAGCACGAATCCATTTCGACCTTATCTTGGTATATGGTGTTAGGTGTGGGTCAATGCCTAGTTTCTTCCATACTAGTTTCCAATTTTCCCAGCAGTTTTTGTCAAATAGTGAGTTTTTATCTCAAAAACTGGGGTCTTCAGGTTTATCACACACTAGATTACTATTGTCATTGAGTATTTTGTCCTGTGAACCTAACCTATTCCACTGATCCAATACTCTATTTCTTAGCCAGTACCAAATGGTTTTGGTGACCACTGCTTTATAATATAGTTCTGGTACAGCTAGGGCACCTTCATTTGCTTTTTTTTTCATTAATTCCCTTGAAATTCTTGACCTTTTGTTTATCCAGATGAATTTTGTTGTTATTTTTTCTAGGTCAGTTAAATAACTTCTTGAGAGTTTGATTGGTATAGCAGTAAATAAATAGATTAGGTAGTATTGCCATCTTTATTATATTTGCTCGACCTATCCAAGAGTACTTGTTATTTTTCTAATTGTTTAGATCTGACTTTATTTGTGTGGAGTGTGTTTTGTAGTTTTGCTCATATAGATCCTGACTTTCCCTTGGCAGATATATTCCCAAATATTTTATACTATTGAAAGTTATTTTAAATGGAATTTTTCTTTGTATTTCTTGCTGTTGCATTTTGTTGGTGATGTATAAAAATGCTGATGATCTATGTAGATTTATTCTGTATCTGCAACTTTGCTAAAGTTGTGGATTAATTCTAATAGTTTTTTAGTTGATTCTCTAGGGTTCTCTAAGTAGACCATCATATCATCTGCAAAGAGTGATTTTGCTGAGGCAATTGGGGTTAAGTGACTTGCCCAGGGTCACACAGCTAGAAGTGTTAAGTGTCTGAGGCCAGATTTGAACTCAGATCCTCCTGACTTCAGGGCTGGTGCTCTATCCACTGCACCAACTAGCTGCCCCTCACTATTCACTCTTTCAAAACCTTGTGTTCCAAATTTTTTCTCCCTCCCTTTTCCCCATCCTCTACCCTACATGGCAAGCAATCCAATATATGTTAAATATGTGCAATTGTTCTATACATGTTTCCAGAATTTTCATGCTGCATAAGAAAAATCAGATCAAAAAAGGAAAAAAATGAGAAAGAAAACAAAATTCAAACAAACAACAGCAATAAGAAAAATGAAAATACTATGTTGTGATCCACACTCAATTCCCATAGTCCTCTTTCTGGATGTAGATAGCTCTCTCCATCACAACACCATTGGAACTGGCCTGAATCATCTCACTGCTGAAAAGACCCATATCTATCTGAATTGATCATTGTATAATGTTGTTGTTGCTGTATTATAGTATCACCTTTATATCTAAATTATGAACCCATTTTGACCTTTTCTTGGTATAGGGTGTTAAGTGTTGGTCAATGCCTAGTTTCTGTCATAATATTTTCCAATTTTCTCAGCAATTTCTGTTAAATAGTGAGAAGCTGGGGTCTTTGGATTTATCAAACACTAGATTATTATATACATTGACTTTTGTATCTTGTGAACCAACCTAATCCACTGATCAACTATTCTATTTATTAGCCAATACCAAATGTTTTTGATGATTGCTGCTTTATAATGTAGTTTTAGGTCTGGTGCAGCCACCTTTATTTGCATATTTCATTAATTCCTTTGAAATTCCTGACCTTTTGTTCTTCCAGATGAACCTTGCCATTATTTTTTCTAACTCTGTAAAATAATTTCTTGGGAATTTGATTGGCATTGCACTGAATAAGTAGATTAATTTAGGTAGAACTGCCATTTTTTTTTCTGAGGCAATTGGGTTTAAGTGACTTGCCCAGGGTCACACAGCTAAAAAGTATTAAGTGTCTGAGACAAGATTTGAACTCAGGAACTTCTGACTTCAGGGCTGGTGCTCTATTCACTGCAACACCTAGCTGCCCAGAACTGCCATTTTAATTTACATTAGCTAGGCCTACCATGAGAACTTGATATTCTTCCAATTGATTAGATCTGACTTTATTTGTGTGAAAAGTGTTTTGTAATTGTGTTCATATAGTTCCTGAATTTGTCTTGGAAAGTAAACTCAAAAATATTTTATACTATCTACAGTAATTTTAAATGGGATTTCTCTTTTTATCTCTTGCTTCTGGACTTCATTGGTAACATAAAGAAATGCTGATGATTTATGTGGATTCATTTTGTAATCTGCAACTTTGCTAAATTTGTGAATTGTTTCTAGTAATTTTTTAGTTGATTCTCTAGGATTCCCTAAACATTCCATCATATCATCTGCAAAGAGTGATAATTTGATTTTATTATTACTTACTCTAATCCCTTTAATTTCTTTTTCCTCTCTTATTGCTAAAGCTAACATTTCCAATGCAGCATTGTAATGTAATAGTAATGGTGATAGTGAACAACCTTGTTTCACTCCTAAGCTTATTGGAAATGGTTCGAGTTCATTCCCTTTACATATGATGCTTGCTGATGGTTTTAAGTTTTAAGAAAAACTCCATTAATTCCTATACTCTCTACTGTTTTAAATAAGAATGGGTATTGGATTGTATCAAATGCCTTTTCTACATCTATTGAGATAATGTTAGTTTGGTTATTGATATAGTCAATTATGCTAATAGTTTTCCTAATATTGAACCAGTCCTATATTCCTGGTATAAATCCTACTTAATACACTGGTATTAGCCTGCTGATAACTTGCTATAATTTCTCTGCTAATATTTTATTTAAGATTTTTGCATTCATATTGGAAATTGGTCTATAGTTTTCTTTCTCTATTTTTACTCTCCCTGGTTTAGGTATCAACACCATATCTGAGTCATAAAAAGAATTTGGTAGGACTCCTTCTTTTCCTATTTTTCCAAATAGTTTGCATAGTATTAGAATTAATTGTTTCTTAAATGTTTGGTAGAATTTACTAGCCATTAAACCATCTAGCCATTAAGATTTTTTCTTAAGAGGGTAATTAATAGCTTGTTTAAGTTTTTTCCTAAAATGGGACTATTTAAGTAATTTTTTCCTGCTTTATTTGAACAATCTATATTTTTGTAAGTGTCCATCCATTTCACTTACATTATCAGATTTATTGGCGTACAGTTAGGCAAAGTAGCTTTTAATTATTGCTTTAATTTTTACTTCATTGGTGGAAAGTTCACCTTTTCATTTAGAAATAAACTTAGAATAAAAATTATTCTAGCAATTTGATTTTCACTTTCCTTTTTAAAATCAAATTAACTGGGGCAACTAAGTGGTGCAGTGGATAGAGCACCAGCCCTGAAGTCAGGAGGACCTGAATTCAAATATGGTCTCAAACACTTAACATTCCCTAGCTGTGTGACCCTGGGCAAGTCACTTAACCTCAATTGCCTCAGCAAAAAGCAAAACAAAAAATTAAATTAAATTAAGTAAAGGTTTATCTATTTTGTTGGTTTTTTCATAAGAGCAACTTTAAGTTTTGTTTATCAGTTCAGTAGTGTTTTTTTTACTTTCAGTTTTATTAATCTCTTTTATTTTCAGAATTTCAAATTTGATATTTAATTGCAGATTTTTAATTTGTTCTTTCCCCAGCTTTTTTAATTGCATGCCCAATTCATCTTTTCTTTCTCTATTTTATTCAATTAAACATCTACAGATATAAAATTTTCTCTAAGAATTGCTTTGGCTGCATCCCATAAATTTTGTTATGTTGTCTCATTATTGTCATTCTCTTCAATGACATTATTGATTATGTCTATAATTTGTTTTCATCTACTTATTCTTAAGGATTAGATTATCTAGTTTCCAACAGATTTTTGTTCTATTTTTCTCTGGTCCTTTATTACATGTAATTTTTATTACATCATGATGTGACTAAGATGCATTTTCTATTTCTGCTTTTTTTTGCATTTGATTTTGAGATTTTTATGCCCTACTATATGATCAATTTCCATGTCCTGCCTAGAAAAAGTATATTCCTTTCTGTCCCCATTCAGTTTTTTCCAAAGGTCTATCTATCATGCCTAACTTTTCTAAAATTCTATTTACCTCCTTAACTTCTTTCTTGTTTATTTTTTGTGGTTTAATTTATCTAGTTCTGATATAGTGGGGTTGAGATTCCTTACTAGTACAGTTTTGTGATCTATTTTTTCTTGCTCTCTTAATTTCTCCTCTAGGAATTTGGATGTTATACCATTTGGTGCATGTATGTTTAGTTTTTCATCATGGTTTTCAAGTAGTCCAATAATTCTTAGATTAGTGCATACCCTTTGACCCAGCATTGTTTCTATTGGGCCTATATCCCAAAGAGATCTTAGAGGAGGGAAAGGGACCCACATGTGCAAGAATGTTTGTGGCAGCCCTTTTTGTAGTGGCTAGAAATTGGAAACTGAATGGATGCCCATCAATTGGAGAGTGGCTGAATATATTATGATATATGAATATTATGGAATATTATTGTTCTGTAAGAAACGACCAGCAGGACGATTTCAGAGAGGCCTGGAGGGACTTGCATGAACTGATGCTGAGTGAAACGAGCAGAACCAGGAGATCATTATACACAGCAACAACAATATTACATGATGATCAATTCTGATGGACATGGCTCTCTGCAACAATGAAATGTCTCAAACCAGTTCCAATTGTTCAGTGAAGAAAACCATATACACCCAGAGAGAGGGATATGAAATATGGACCACAACATAACATTTTCATGCTTTCTATTGATGTTTGCTTGCATTGTGTTTCCTTTCTCTGATTTTCTTTTTTTTTTCTTGTAGATAGGATTTTTCTTGCACAACTTGTCAAGTATTTCAACATTATTAACATGTAGTGGACTTCCTGCTATCTAGGGGAAGGGAAGGGACTGGGGGTAAAATTTGTAATGGAAAGCTTTGTAAAGATCAATGCTGGGGAACTACCCATACATATATTATACAAATAAAAAGCTTTAATAAAAAATAATAATAATTCTTAGTTTATTTCTTTCATATCTATTTTCTGGGTCATTTTTTTGATGAGATATTTTACATTTTATTTTTTTTTTAGTTTTGTTTGAATGATTCTTTTTGTCTTATTGAGTCATTCACTTCCATTTGTTCAATTATAATTTTTAGTGAATTATTTTCTTCAGTTAGCTTCATTATCTATGGTACCCTCTAGCAAAATGTAGTTTCCTTCCTTATCTAGTTTCGCTTTTGCTTGCTTGATCTGATATCAGGATTTCTGCCCCTGTATTTTTGTTTTTGTTTTTGTTGTTGTTGTTGTTGTTGTTTACTTCAGCTGAAGTATAATAGATTTTGCTCCAGTCTTTAATCTTTACTCTGTATTTATCATTATGCATTATGTGTTTCTTGTAAACAACTTATTGTAGGATTCTGTCTGTCTTTTTTTTGAATCCAGTCTGCTATCTGCTTCTGTTTTATGGGAGAGTTATCCCATTCACAGTTAAATTTACTAATTCTGTATTTCCCTCCATCTTATTTTCCCCTAAATTATACTTTTCTGTTTCCTTTCCCCCTTTCACCTCTCCCCAGTGTTTTTCTTCTGATCCCACCTCCTTCAATATGCCCTCCCCTTTTACAGCTTTTCTTCCCTTTCTTATTGCTTTCCCCTTCTACTTCTGTTCTCCCTCCCATTAACCTTCCTGCTTTCCTTTTCCCTTTTCTCTTCTAATTCCCTATAGGGTGAGACAAGTTTCTTTATCAAACTATATATGTGTGATATTCTCTCCTTGAGCCAAATTCGATGAGATTAAGGCTCATCCTCCTCCCTTTTTTACCTCAATTATAACAGGTCTTTTTCATATGATGTAATTTAGCCCCTTTCCTCTTCTTTCAGTACAATCCACTTTCCTCCCCTATTTTCTTTTATTTATATCATCACAGTAAAGTCAAATTATACCTACACACTCTAAGTATAGCCCTAAAAAAGATATGATTCTCAAGAATTAAACATATCTTCCCATATAGGGATGTAAACATTTTAACTTTTTAAAAACATGTTTTTTTTTCCTTCCTTTTTAACATTTTTATGCTTCTCTTGAGTTCTGTATTGAAGACCAATTTCAGTTCTGGTTTTTCATCAAAAATAAACAAAAGTTGGGGCAACTAGATGGTGCAGTGGATAGAGTGCCAGTCCTGAAGTCAGGAGGACCTGAGTTCAAATCTGATCTCAGACACTCAACACTTTCTTGGCTGTGTGACCTTGGGCAAGTTACTTAACACCAATTGCCTCAGGAAAAAAAAATAAACAAATATCTCCCATTTCATTGAATATCCATATTTTCCTCTGAAAGATAATGATTAATTTCACTGGATTCTTGACTGCAGTCCAAGCTCCTTTGGCCTCCAGAATATTACATTCCAGGTCCTTTGATCTTTTAACATGGAAGCTTGGACTTTAACATGGTCTTGGATAAACTTAATTGTAGCTCCTTGATGTTTCTTCCTGATTGCTTACAGTATTTTCTCCTTGATCTGATAATTCTGAAATTTAGCTATGATATTCCTTGGAGTTTTCATTTTGAGATTTCTATCAGGAAGTAATCAGTGGATTCTTTGAATAGCTATTTTACCCTGTAGTTCCAAGACTTAAAGCAGTTTTCCTTGATGATTTTTTTGAAAGTTGTTATCTAGACTCTTTTTTTTCATCATGGTTTTCAGGTAGTCCAATAATTCTTAGATTATTTCTGTCATATCTATTTTCCGGGTCATTTTTTTTGATGAGATATTTTACATTTTCTTTTTTTTTAAGTTTTGTTTGAATGAATCTTTTTGTCTTGTTGAGTCATTCACTTCCATTTGTTCAATTATAATTTTTAGTGAATTATTTTCTTCAGTTAGCTTTTTAAATCTCCTTTTGCATTTGACCAATTGAATTTTTAAATGAGTTGTTTTGTTCATTGTATTTTTTTTCTCACAAATTCTGTTTTTCAAGGAGTTGTTTTCTTTTTCCATTTCACCAATACTAATTTTTAAGGAGTGATTTTCTTCAGAAAATTTCTATTCTTCCTTTCCCAAAGCTCTCATTTGCTTTCCCCATTTTCTTCTAATTCTCTTTTAAGATCCTTTTTGAATTCTTCCAAGAGAGCCTTTTGAGATGGAGACCAACATATCACCCTTTAAGGCTTCATCTGGACACATTTTGCCTTTAGTGTACTCAGAATTTGAGGTCTGTTCTCCCTTGTTTCCATAAAAGTTATTTATGGTCAGAGCACTTTTTGCTTTTTTTGCTTATTTTTAAAGATTGAGGTCTGCTATTAGCAGTACTTGGATGTTGTTCCAACCTTCCTCTATCAGTAACAGAATCTTCACACTAACCTGGGGCGAGAGCTGCCAGTTTCCTTCCCATGAAGGGTAGACATGGCCAAGTCCTGTTTGTTATATGAATTCAGGGGCTCACTATTTGCTTTCTGTAGTTGTATTGAAAGTCTCATGGCTAGTCTAGTGATCCACTAGTTTTTGAACTACCACAGAGTAACAAATGTTGTTGTAATTTGGTTAAGAGACTCTCACTAAATTCCCTGTGCACATGCACATTCCTTCTGCCCAAATGAGACAGATCTTTCCCAAAGTTCTTCCAGAATATCTTATATTGGAAATTTGTTACACTCCAAATATTTGTGGGTTCTCTTACTCCAAAACTTGTTCATAGGCTTGATCTAGTATTGATCTGAGGAAAGCTAGGAAAATATAAGACAAAGACCTATCTACTCTCCATCATCTTGGCTCCGCCCCTCTAGATTTGATTTTCTTAAAGCTAAAAAAGACCAAATAGGCCTTTTAGAGAAGGCCCCTATTTAGGCCAACAAATAGTTAAACACAGATAGGGTGAATAGGAAGTTAGCCACAACTTGAGCAAAGAAGGTCACCAAATAGAAAATAAGGAACTATAAATATTGCTTCTAACAAATAAGGACAACAGCAGAATTTTGACCTGAAGATGTGCTATATTTGTGTTTGTGCCATTACCACATAAAACCTCCACATGAACAAAATGCAAATTGATTTCTATACTGAAAGAGAAAGAGGAAGGGTAAAAGAAGCACGTCTTTGTTTTCTAGTTCTTCAGCAGAATGGCTAATCTTCTTTATTGTTTCCTTTGTAATATTCCTTCAATGGGAGGTTACTTCAGCTTGAGCTCATGGATCAGGGCCCACAAGGGCCCAGCTGAGGGAGACTACTACTTCTAGACTCTAGGATAACTTGTTGGTCTGCATTCTAGTGTATAATATAGTCCAAAAGTGATACAAGTAACTTAAAGTAATGATGTTCATTGAGATGGTACAGTAAAAAGTGTAGTTACAAAATATTCCCTCCATAAAGTTTCCATTCTTCTCTTTGTCTACTTCATATGTAGCAACTTTGCTTTCTTCTTTAACCTTTTCCTTTTTCATTCCTCACATCTTCTTGCACTCAGATACAAGGTTTAACCATAAATCCCATTTCATTTCTTTTGCTCATCCTTTCCAATACAGACCACACATTTACTCATCTTCTTAAGTCATGGTGTAAAATCCAAATAACTCCTTGTTTCCCCATTGCCACTTCCTCTAGAGGGTAACTTCTCCTCTGAGGTCATTAAATCAATACTTACTAACCAATTAAGCTTCTAGTAGTTATTATCCACAGATGTCTAGGATACTCTCCTCTTCCGATGAGTTCAGTGCCTGGCTCACAATTTTTCTCTCCTCCACAACTCCTGCCCTCATATTAAGGAACTTGAACATAGGTATTGATTTTTCCTCAAACACTTTAATGTCTCAGTTCCTCAACTTGTTTAATTTCCATGATCTCCTCCTCAACCTCACCTCAGCTACACAGTAATAGTCATACCCTTGATCTTGCCATTACCCAAAAGTATTCCATTTACATGTTCATGAACTTTGAAATTCCTTCAACTGAACATGTTTTGTCATTTCCCTTTTCTCTCTCTCCTTTCCCTTTTCTTTGTCCCCATATTGATCTCTAATCCTTCCAATATTCAGTTCTTCAGATCATCACTCTCTTTTATCTTGATCCTCTTGGTGAAGAAGTTGAATTTTACACTATCCTCTTCTTGTGTCCCTTGACCCCTTATCTTATTTCTGCTCTTGTCCAACTTTGGCTGGGCTTCCCCAGACTTAGATTGCTCCTAGCACCTGCCATCTTCTGTCTATTCATGAACAAAGCTGGAGAAAATCATGAAACTGCTGATTGCTTTCACTACAATTTTATGTTATATAATCTCAACTGT
Source organism: Myrmecobius fasciatus (assembly GCA_023553655.1). NCBI lineage: Eukaryota > Metazoa > Chordata > Mammalia > Dasyuromorphia > Myrmecobiidae > Myrmecobius > Myrmecobius fasciatus. Next base: position 135,266 of record JAJPUD010005700.1, read on the forward strand.
GCCCTCATTCTGGTAAAGCATCCTTTTAGATTTCCCTAATCTATTCACTATTCCACCCACCACAAACATTTTTTCCAATCTTTTTTTCTCTCTCCTTACGTAGCTCATGAATCCCCCTACCCTCATCCTGTCATCTGAGAATCATGTCTTGTATTTCACTGAAAAATCTTCACTTCATATGTCACACCATGCCTTCTGACACTATCTCCTCCTCCATTACTCTTTCATATGAGGAAGTAATCCTTTTCCTTGCCAAAGCAGTCTACTCTATATTCCCTCCTGTCCTCTCCAGGAGATTGCCCCATCTATCATCCCTACTGTCTCACTAATTATTAATCTTTCCCTGTCTATTGACTCCTTTCCTAATGCATTGGCATTGGAAACGTGTTTATATGAACAAACATGTTCATATCTCCCCCATTGTCCAAAAAAAAACCCCTTGATCCATCTTTGTTAGCTAAAATTATATGTCTTCTCTCTCTTTCCTAGTTAAACTCCTTGGGAAGTCCATTAACGATGGGCACCTCCACCTGCTTTCCTCTTTCTTAACTCTCTGTAGTCTGGTTTCCAGATTCATTATTCATCTGAAAATGTTCTCTCCAAAGTAAACAGTGATCTCTCTTTTATGAAATCTAATGGCCTTCTCAATCTTTAACTCTCTTGACCTCTTGGCAGCTTTTGAAATTGCCAATCATTCTCTTCTCTGATATTCTCTTCTCTCTAGGTCTTTGTGACAATACACTCTCCTGCTTCTCCTTCTCCATATCTGCCTGCTCCTTCTTTTATTTCCTTTTGTGGATCTTCATCTAAGTTCATTTGCTAACTATGAGCGAGTTTCCTGTAGTACTTTGTCCTGAGTTTTCTTCTTTTCTGTGTTTGTACTATTTGCTTGGTTATTTCATCAGCTCACATGGGTTCAATTACCAGGTCCATACAAATAATTCTCCAATCTATTTATCTAGCCCTAACATTTCTCCTGAATTCCAGTATTGTACTTCAAATGATATTGGATATCTTGAATTGGATGTCCCATAGAAATCTTAAATTGAATGCATCCTAAATTGAAACCATTACATTTTCTATCCAATTTTCATCTCTTCCTACCTTTCCTATTTTTGTCAAGGACACTAAAAGCCTCCTATATTCACAATGTAGCTGTCACCCTTAATGACTAACTCTCACCCTCTCTCTCCAAATCAGTTGTCACTTACTGTTATATCTACCTTTGTGATCTTTCTGATGTATACATTCTGCTTCTCTTTGATTCGGTCACTACTATGATGCCTCAAGTCTGGACTACTGTAGAAATCTTCCTGGTTGGTCTCCCTGCCTCAAGTTTTTCCCTGCTCCAGTCTATCCTTCACTCAAAGTGATTTTTCTAAAATTCAGATTTGACCATGTCACTCTCCTTATTCAATAAATCCCAATGAATCCCTATTATCTCCTAGAATCAAGTATAAAATTCCACTTGGTTTCTAAAGCTCTTTATAACATGATGCTTCCTAACTTTCCAGTTTTCTTATACCTTACTCGATCCACTCTACAAATTCTATGATCCAGTGACATTGGATTCCTTGCTTTTCCTTACATAAGATACTCTTTGTCCCAACTACATGCTTTTTAACTAGCTATCCCTTCGTGCTGGTCATTCTCTCCTTCCTCATATCTATCTCCTGGCTTCCTTGATTTCTGTCAAGACTTAGCCAAAATTCCACCTTCTACAAGAGTCTCTCCTTAATATCCCCTTTTTTTCTTTCATTTCTTTTATGGTGAAGCAATTGTGGTTAAGTGACTTATCCAGAGTCATGTAAGTGTCTGAGGTTACATTTGAACATAAGTCCTCCTGATTCCAATGCTGGTGCTGGTGCTTTATCTACTGCACCACCTCGATGCCCTTCAATCTCTGTTAATGCTAAAATGTTCCCTTTGAGATTATCTCTAGTTTATCCTGTAACTATCTAATTTCTACATAGTATACAATATAAAATGCCAAAGTATAGGAAAAACAAAAACGAAACAACATTAAAAGTATGCATTAATTCTGACAAACCAAAGCAACTGACCTAAGATGTGTAGAAATAATAGGTCATATGATGTGAGATTCTTAAGGACAGGAATGATTTTTGCCTTTGTTGTATTCCCAGTGCTTAGCACAGTCTTTGATGCATAGTAGGAACTTAATAAATCCTGATTGGCTTGGCTTGCTCTTTTCCTCTGTCATGTATTATACACTTTGAAGCCCCTTCTGTGCTTGGATGACTGATTCTCTTATGTCTGAATAGAGTGTCTCTGCTACCTCAATTATGCCTCATATTCTCTTGAACTGACTGAGTAGCTCTGCTTTAAAGCTCTATGATTGCTAGGGAGAGGAAGAAAAAATCACTTGCTACCCTCTGGCTGCCCTCTGGCCTATGCACAGGGATTACCTTTCACAAAGTTTTTCTATCCTAGACTCACTAAGAGCTGATGAACTTTGCCTCTTCCAACTCAATCAAGGAGAAACTTGTTTACATTTCATAAGGGAGTAAATATAGTCACATTTTAATAATTACCTTAATATCTTATCTATTGGTAAGACTTTGTGACCCCATAGAGACCAACTATCCTCCCTGAATTATGGCATTCAGATTTTTTTTTTATTATGTTCTACTCACCATAATAGAGTGGGAAGAATACTGGTATAAGAAGCAAAAGACCTGGATTCAACTCTTGCCTCTGTTGTCTTGGCCCAAGTTTTCACATCTATAAAATCAAAGACATTTTCCATGTCTCAATATCATCATATTACCTATTATTTCTGCATATCTTGTATTCAAGATTAGTTACTTTGGATTGACCAAAGTTAATATATTATTTTAATGTTGCCTTTTGTTTTTCTTCTGCCAAATTTCCCTATATTCTAGCATTTTATATTCCAAATCTATTATTCTTTGGAGAGATTCTTCATCATACATTCATTTTTTCCTACTTGGCTATTTATGTTTTTAAATTCTGCATTATGAACTCTAATGTTTGTATTAAATTCATTACTAATTTCTCCTTTCAACTGTGGCAGTAACTCTGGTTTCATTCTAGATCAAGACAGGCTACATCTTTCCCTCAAAGTTCTAGGGACATTCCCAAGGAGTTTGGAATATCTTTCTCTCATGTTACAGGCTCAATTCCTCATTCTAGTGTATCTCCACCCTCACCCCCACTATTAGTCACCAATAATAAGAATCTCAGTTTGATTTAACCAATTCATATCAATCACCTTGAGGGCACCTATGTGACACAGATGATAGGGCACCCGACCTGGAGTTAGAGAGAACTGAGTTCAAATCCAAACTCAGACACTTACTAACCGTGTGATCTTTGGCCTCATTTAATCCTGTTTGCCTCAGTGTCTTCATCTGCACAACGAGCTAGAAAAGGAAATGGAAAAATATCCCAGTATATTTGCTTAAATGGGGTCATGAACAGTTAAATACAACTGAAACATTAAGAACAATAATTTACACTGAATGTATAGCAAGCATAGAAGTACAAACACTTCTTCCCAATACCTGAATGTCACCACTATACCATTAAAGACTTAATGCAGTCTCTACATAGCATTACTCTCATTTTTATGTTCAAATTTAAGATCATTGATGAGTCCTTGTCTCAACTAGCAATGAACTTGGTCCTAAAGACTTCTCCTTATTGCTGGGCATTGATGAACTTACTGCAAAACCTGGCATAGATCCCACTCCCAGACTTCCAACTCCCATCTCTGTAACTGAAAATCAAAGTACAAATACTGAAGTAAAGGACCAAGGCTCATCCGACAAGTTTTATGTTGCTGTGCCATAAATGGAGCTGGGTCAGGGCTCAGTATGTTGTCAGAGTGAGATCTGAGGCTGAGGATCAAGATGAAGTGTGAAACTTAGAGCTCAGTCTGGGGGTGGTTAACACAGTTTTTTTCTGTGAAAAGGATCCTGACTATTTAGGGATTTAATTTTTAACTTTAGTCTCCTTAATAATAGGAACTTCTTAACTTATTGAGCTAATTGACTCTAGGTTATCTATATTGAGCAGCCAAATTAATTCCAATTCTTCATAATCTCCATGATTTCTTCACTGGCTTAGTAGAATAACAGGTCTGCCACTGAACTCTGACAACAAATATATCTTAATCTTTGGAGTTTTTCTTTTTCTGGAATAAGCAGGATACCTAATGAAACAATGAATAATAATTCTAGGATGTTCATTATTTACAGTTGCCAGAGGTCATCATTAAATTATTCATTCCTCAGTAACATGCAATTTTTCCTTTTTTTCCCAGATGCTATTTCTCCAGATAGTACTGTCTGACATCACTTAGGGCAATATCCATGCAGCAAATAATTGTAGCATCAGAGTAATTTCTTGTTTCTTGAAATGCATCAGCTCTCTTAGTTGAATTGTTGATTATGTTCAATAAATTCCATTACCCCATGGATGGGTCCCAAGATAAAATTGAAGGAAACAAAATTGAATGGGAAAGGAAACCCAAATCCAAAGACTGCTAAAAATCAAAACCAGAGATTTTAGAGGTGAAAGAATTGCTAGGCCTCACATTGGCAACAGAGCCAATCTGTAATAGATATTAAAATATGATGTTTTGGAGAATTCTTTGTTTATAATTCTAGTAAGCACTCTGTCTACCAGAATCTAAAGTGCCAGGGATAATTTTCTGAAAGAGACTAACTCTCATCTCAGAAATCCTAATACTATGGAAATATCCAGAAGTCTTTGCCTTTCTTTTAACATTCAAGATTTGACTCTGTGATCTACCTACAAAGATGAAACTGGAAAGGATCCCTGCCCAATAAAATGCCAATCACTGTGCTAGAGGTTGGGGAAACAGAGATAAGAACTAAACTGTCTCTGTCCTCAAGGAACTTACTTTCTATTGGGGGAAAAATATAACTTTGACCACCTTAGCTCCCATTGTCTAAAGTTCAAGTATGTTACATTTCACCCCTCATCCAGGGCTCTCTAGTACCCCTTTTTGGTTGTTTTTCCCCTTTTAATTTATTTTATTTTTATTTATTTATTTATTTTATGGTTATACATGTATTTTAACGTTTTAATACACATTTTTTTGTGAATCATGTTGTAAGAGAAGAATCAAAACAAAAAGGAAAATCTATGAGAGAGAGAGAAAAAACACAGAAAAAAGAATATTGATTTACATTCAATCTCCATAGTTCTTCTTCTGTATGCAGATGGTGTTTTCTATTCAAATATTATTGGGCTTGCCTTGGATCACCAAATCCCTGAGAAGAACCAAGTCCATCATAGTTGATCATTGCACAATCTTGCTGTCACCAGTTCTGCTTGTTTTGCTTAGTGTCAGTTCATGTAAATCTTTCCAGGACTTTCTAAAATCAGCTTGTTTGTAGTTTTTTACAGGACGATAATATTTCATTACTTTTATATACCACAAATCATTCAGCCATTCTCCAATTGATGAGCATCTACTCATTTTCTAATTCTTGGCCATCCCCAAAAGAGCTGCTACAAACATTTTTGCACATGTGGATTCTTTTCCCTTTTTTATGATTTGCTTGGGATACAGACCCACTAGCGGCACTGCTGGGTCAAAGGGTATGCACAGTTATATAGATCTTTAGGCATAGTTCCAAACTACTCTCCAAAATGATTGCATCAGTTCACAACTTTACCAACCAAAACCTGGTTTTTCTTTCCCACATGCCCTCCAACATTTACATTATCTTTTCCTGTCATATTAGCCAACCTGAGAGGTGTGAGATAGTACCTCAGAGTTGTTTTAATTTGCATTTCTCTAATCAATAATGATTTACAGCATTTTTTTAATATGACTATAGATGACTTTAACTTCGTTAGCTGAAAATTATCTGTTCATATCCTTTGACAATTTCTCAATTGGAGAATGACTAGTATTCTTATAAAATTGACATAGTTCTTCATATATTTTAAAGATGAGACCTTTATCAGAAACACTGACTGTAATGTATTTTCCCTGATTTGTATTTCTCTTTTAATCTTGTTTGTGTTGGTTTTGTCTGTGTAACAACTTTTTAATTTAATGTAATCAAAGTTGTCCATTTTGCATTTCATAATGTTCTCTGGTTCTTCTTTGGTGATAAATTCTGTCCTTCTCCAAAGATCTCAAAGGTAAATTATCCCTTGCTCTGCTAATTTGCCTATGGTATCATCCTTTATGCCCAAATCATGTATCCATTTTTACCTTATTTTGGTATGAGGTGTGAGATATAGAGCTGTGCTGAGTTTCTAACATATTTTTCAGTTTTCCCAGCAATTTTTGTGAAATAGTGAGTTCTTATCCCAGAAGCTGGAGTTTAGGGGTTTATCAAATACTAGATTATTAGTCATTGATTATTATGTCATATGTATCTAACCTATTCCACTGATCTACTACTCTATTTCTTAGCCAGTACCAAATGGTTTTGATGACTGTTGCTTTATATTAAGAGTTTTACATCTGGTACTGCTAGGCCACCATCCTTTGTATTTTTTTTTTATTAATTCCCTTGATATTCTGGCCCTTTTTTGTTCCAGATGAATTTTGTTACTCTATAAGATAATTTTTTGGCAGTTTGATTGATATGGCCCTGAATGAGTAGACCAATTTAGGTAGAATTGTCATTTTTATTGTATTAGCTTGGCCTCCCCATGAGCGATTGATATCTTTCCAATTGTTTAGATCTGACTTTATTTGTGTGAGAAGTGTTTTGTAATTATGTTCATGTAATTCCTGGTTTTGTCTTCTACTATCCTTTAACAGAGTTTCAGGGTGTCATTGACTACAGTTCCCACCTATGAGGTTCCCTAGATGTGGAGGGTATGAATCTCCTACATATTAGTTCCATTTTACTATGAAAGATTAGCTTTTGCAAAATAAAATAAAATTTAATGATATATCAACTAATATGCAGACATAATTCCCTAATATGTGGGGCTTAATTCCTCCTTCTATACCACCTCAACTTCTGGGGAGAAGAAGGCAATTAGTTTCACAGCTTAGTTCAGTTCCTGTAGAGCATAATCCCAGTTCCAAGACCAAAATCCAGCTTGGGCCTTAGTTCCAGGCACTTTGGATTTAGAGATTCTCTGCCAGAAATTCTACCTGGAATCTTAGTCTAAAGTTACCATGACTCCTTGGTTCGGTGTACTGAGTGGAGAAAACTGAAAGTGAGAAACTAAGAAGATTAAAAGATGCAGAAACATAGAGAAACCTCAGAGCCAAGGGTTAAAATTAAAGAACTTCTTCTTTTCTCATAAATTCAATTTATAGTGCCTGGATAGTGGGTGAATTGTGATTTCTGGACACAGCAGAAAGAAATATAGGAAAGAAAGACCATCTCAGTCTGATCAGTTTTTTTTTTTAAATATCACCTGCTTCAATTAGGTAGCCAATTAAAAATAGGTAGGTAGGAAAACACAAGAAGCCTCTGTATTAGGTTATCTGGGTATATCCAAGAGAAGCCCCTTACACATATAAAGGTAAATGAATACAAAGTTTGCACAAAGTATTTTAGCAGCAGGTACTAGCTTTGAGGGGAATCAGAAAAGGTTGGGAAAAGGGATCTGAACTAAGTTTTGATGAAATCTAGCAATTCTAAAAAGCATAGAAGAAGGAATACTTTCCTATAATGGGATGAGAAGCACATAGGCCTTTCTGGCTAGAACACATGGAGTATGTGAAGTGAAGTAAACCTGTGGCAGATTGTGAAGGATTTTTTTTTTGCTTTTTGCTGAGGCAATTGGGGTTAAGTGACTTGCCCAGAGTCACACAGCTAGGAAGTGTGTGAGACCAGATTTGAACTCAGGTCCTCCTGACTTCAGGGCTGGTGCTCTAACCACTGCGCCACCTAGATGCCCCTTGTGAAGGATTTTAAATGCCAAATAGAGGAGTCTGTATTTTGTCTTAGAGGCAATAGAAGAAATAGAAGGTCACAGATGCTACATGGTCAGACTTGTTATTCAGGAAAATTACTTTGGCTTCTGTGTAGAAGGTGGCTTAGAGAAGTGAGAGCCTGGAGGCAGAGAAAAAGTAATAAGGGATTATCATATCATCAATGGAGACAAAATAACAGGTACAAGGGAAGTTGTAAAATGACAAAGGAATTGATTGAATGTTGGAGAGGCAAGTGAGAGAGAGAGAATAAGGAACCATGATTTAAACCAGTGTTGGGAACCTGGGCCACTAGAAAGACAATGATACTTTTGAGAGAAAAAGAAGTTAGGAAGAGGAGTGAGTTTGGGGGAAAAATAGAGATTCAAGAATATCTAAAGGACTTTCCAGCTTGAACATCCTATAATATGGATAGTTTCCTTTGAGGGTAATCAGTTCTGATTTGGCTCTTTTGTATACATGATAAAACATCCTTCTCACTATCAGACATTTCCAGGGAACAGAGGAATCATAGCTTCACTAACATGTTTTGGGAGAGTCATCCTGAAATGGAACAACACAGAACAAACCTAGTACCATCTCCCTTGTGAGGCTTTTCCTGAAGTCCATATCTATAAAAATATTTGTATATAATTGTATATTATATATATTTTATGTATAATTTTATGTGTATGTGTTTTTCCTACAATTAGAATGTAAACTCCTTGAGGGCAGAGAATGGTTGATTTTTAGTTTTGTATCTGTAGCTCCTAGCACAGTGTCTGATATATAGTAGATGATCAATAACATTTTACTGATGGATTTAATTTAGGCAGTGAACTAAGGCAGGAGTTTTTTTTAAAGCTTTTTATTTGCATATCATATGTATGGGTAGTTCTTCAACACTGATTGTTACAAAGCTTTCCGTTACAAATTTTCCCCCAGTCCCTTCCCCTCCCCTAGATGGCAGGGGGTCCCCTATATGTTAATTATATTAAAATACTTGACAAGTCAAATATATATATACATATTTCCATACTTATCTTGCTGTGCAAGAAAAATAGTATCTACATGAACAAAAAAAAATCAGAAAAAGGAAACACAATGCAAGCAAACATCAATATAGAGCATGAAAATGTTATGTTGTGGTCCACATTTCACATCCCTCTCTCTGGGTGTAGTTGGCTTTCTTCAGTGAACAATTAGAAGTGGTTTGAGACATTTCATTGTTGCAAAGAGCCATGTCCATCAGAATTGATCATCACATAGTATTGTTGTTGCCGTGAATAATGATCTCCTGGTTCTGCTCACTTCACTCAGCATCAGTTCATGCAAGTCTCTCCAGGCCTCTCTGAAATCATCTTGCTGGTTGTTTCTTACAGAACAATAATATTCCATAACATTCATATACCATAATTTATTCAGCCACTCTCCAATTGATGGGCATCCCTTCAGTTTCCAGTTTCTGTCCACTACAAAAAGGGCTGCCACAAACATTCTTGCATATGTGGGGTCCTTTCCTTCCTTTAAGATCTCTTTGGGATATAGGCCCAGTAGAAACACTGCTGGGTCAAAGGGTATGCACAGTTTGATAACTTTTTGAGCATAGCTCCAAATTGTTCTCCAGAATGGTTGGATCCGTTCACAGCTCCACAAACAATGCATCAGTGTCCCAGCTTTCCCACATCCCCTCCAACATTCATCATTGTCTTTTCCTGTCATTTTAACCAATCTGACAGGTGTGTAGTAGTATCTCAGGGTTGTCTTAATTTGTATTCTCTGATCAATAGTGATTTGGATCACCTTTTCATGGTTTTAATTTCATCATTTGAAAATTATCTATTCATATCCCTTGACCATTTATCTATTGGAGAGTGGCTTGAATTCTTATAAATATGAGATAGTTCTCTATATATTTTAGAGATGAGACCTTTATCAGAACCATTAAATGTGAAGATGATTTCCCAATTTGTTGCTTCCCTCCTAATCTTGTCTGCATTAGTTTTGTTTGTACAGAAACTTTTTAACTTAATATAGTCAAAATTATCTATCTGGTGTTCAATTAGGAGTTCCAGATCTTCTTTGGACATAAATTTATTTAAGGCAGGAGTTTTAAACTTGGGGTCTATGTATGAGTTTAAATTTATTGTTTTTATAATTGTATTTCTATTTACTTTGCTTTCGTTGTAATCCTATGCATTTTAATTTTTCTTTTAAAATATTATTCTGAGAATAGGTCCATAGATTTCTCCAGATTGCTAAAGGGGACCATGACACACACACATGAAAGCTTAAGAGGTCTTACCCTAGGGATTTTAGAGAAAGACACATTTCTGTGAATTGAAGAGGGCAGAAAAAGTCTAACTGATAAATTGGAGCTGGGCCTGGGCAGATGGGAAGTAGCATGGGACAGTGGAAAGGAGACTGTATTGTAATCTGAGTACTTGGGTGAGAAGGTCAGCTATGTCACTTTATTAACTATGTGACTTTGGACCTCAGTTTTCTCATCTATAAAGTAAGTAGCAAATGACCCTCGAGGTTCTTTCCAGCTCTAAATCTCTATAATGCTATTCATGTTCTAAGACATGATGAAGTTCTCTAGTTTCCACACATCACATCTTGTGAGATGCAGAAACCAGGCCTTGAATCACCCCTTGCCAGCATTCCCTGGTCCAGGGATGATCACACAATGAAGACTTATTAATGATTCTCATCCATCTCCACGTTCAGAGTACTGCCTTGTTTCTGTTTGCAGTACTAAAGGAAGGGATGTGCTCAGTGACCTCTTGTGCCTCTGGGGGGCTAACTTCTCTGGGGTGCTCAGAGCCCAGCCTTCTCTCATCTGCCTCTTGCTTACATTTCATTTTTGGTTGAGAGCTTTGAATGTAACTGAAAACAAGACCTTTCCTGAATCCTGTGCTTAATGGCCCCTTTAATGCCAGCAAAAGTGGCCCTTCTCCTCTCTCTGTGCTGTTCTCTGTCAGCCATGGGGCATTAAACAGGTGATAAAAATTCCTTTTTAGTATGGACCACAAATTTGCCCAGAGGTGCCCAGAAGCACTTTAGCCATCCAGCATGAAATCAAAAGCTAATCAAGGAAGATTGGGCTAGATGAGCTAAGCAGGTAAACAATTAGCAGATAATGTTACCTGTCTTGTCCTTCAGCATTCTGTAGTTACTGAACTCAGTGGAACAGGACACCTCCTCTCCCTCCTCCATTCCCTTTTCTCCTCTTTTCCTCTTCCCTTTTTCCTTTTTTTCTTCCCCTTTCTTCTCTTCTCTAATTCTCTACCATTCTTTCTTTTCTTCTTTCATATTCTTCTCCTCTTCCTCTTTTTCTCTTCCTTCCTCCCCCCCTTTCTCTTCTTCCTCCTTATGCCCTTCTTCTTCCAGTCCCTATAGATCTAAGGATTAGCTAATGGACCCATCTGTGGCATCCATATTGATGATCCTCAATTTCAGATGGATGGTTTTCCTTTGTTTTTGCAAGGATGACAAGCAGGTTATTCAGCCCACTCATTATTTCTTACAAACACAGCCTCTCTCCCTCCTCTCCCTAATAGGCACTTGGAGGGAGCAGAAACCTTTTTGGGGGTTATATTTTATTGATTCATTAATGGGACTAAAAGGACTTCACAGAAGAATTAGACAGTAAAGCAATGCTGAAAGCATTGGTATGTTTATGAGGCAGGATTGATACATTCACTCTCTAGCAGTCCATCAATTCCTCTGACCCAAGAGTCAGGATTAATACCTCCAAAATAGACCAAGGAAGGAAAAAGGATAGCATACATTTAAGAAGGTAGCCAGGGAACCTCCTTCAAAATAGTCTTTAGGATTGTGAAGAGGAGCACCTTACAGTCTCTTAAGAGGTTGCTCTCATTTCTTACTTTGACTTCCGAAGCTATATTTCAGGGAAGCTTAGATAGCAATATAGTCAGGGCAAATTGCTTAGCTGGGTTAGGAGGGGGACATGACAAATTCTAGAATAGAAATACCTGGAGGGGATTTTAGGAAGTGGGGAAAGGGGAAGAGATTTTCTAGCCAGCCTTGAGGTCAGACAATTGAATAATCAACTAGGAAAATGAGAGTTTTTAGCTTGCACAACAAGATTCTTGATTGAGGGATGGGAGGGAAGTACTAGGTTCTAGGTTCTAGAACAGGGACAGAGCAGCAAAAGGAATTGTTAACCGGTAGATGGAGAAGGCATTGCTAAAGATAATCTGTTGAACAGAAAAAAATCAAGACAGAAAACCCAGGAATTTTATATTAGTTTTCTCTTGTTGCTTTTCTTTTTTTTTTCAACCTCTACCCAAATTATAATATATTTCAAAATAAAAAGGAAATGGAAGAAATTGTAGGAACAGGTATGGAAACCATTCATTTTCAGCCAATCTTATTTGAGATGCATGGTACATAAATGTGCAGACTTTTCTATCATGAAACTGTGCTAGGCAAGTTTGATTTATATGTTGAGGCTGTGAGGTTTTTTTCAATTAAAAGCAACCCAAGAAAAATCATTAATTTAACTACTGTGTATTAAATTTGCATTAAAATGTCTGTTTGTCTATATTTGTATGTGAGATGTCCAAAATGTGAGCCTATGAATTCTAATTTTGAAGATCACATGCCAAATATTGAAGATAAATTTTATTTATTTGAACAATTAATTCTATGAGAACAAATAGCTCTAATTTCCATAATGGCAGATGCAACTGTCCATTGGCACCCTGGCTGCATAACAAATATCACATTCATCCTTTATCATTATGTTTTTCCATGTCATCAGAGCTACTTCCCTGCTGTGCAGATCTCCTGTGAGTTGTTCCCAGTCACTCTCCTACAGCACACCCAAGAAATTATGAGGAAAAGATGAACAATGTCAGAATTGCTCTCCCTCTGCTGTTATGCACGGTGCCAAGGACTCAATCATACACCAAAGCCACCTCTCAGAAAGACAGCTTTTAAAAAATGTTTTATTTATGCTATTTTTGAACATCACTGATTTTTAAAAATACTCTTCTAATAGAGTTCTCCTCTGTAACAAGAAACAGAGCTAGACAAAACAAACCACATCAGACAGTACATATTTGGCTCATTACATATTTGGCTCATTCTATATCTATAGTCCATCTATCTTTTTTTCTTTGATAATCAGCATTAGTCAATGCATTGTTCAAAATTCCTATATAATTTAGTGTTGTTTTTCTTGGATAGTCATACATATATACACATATATGTGCACATATGTTTGTATGTACACATGCATGTGTAGTTTTCTTGGTTCTGCTTAATTCTTTGTGCATCAGTACATATAAATCTTCCCAACATTTTCTGAATATTTTATATTAATTATTTCTTTTGCCCCAATTCACATATCACAATTTATTCAGAAATTTGATAATCAGTGGGCACAGACTTTATTTCCATTGTTTGGGGTTTTTTGTTGCTATGAAAAGTGCCATTATAAAAATTTTAATTTATATGGGTTAGAAAGAGATTTAGGAGTAATATTTATTCCTTCTCTATAACTAGTTTCCTTGTTCAATTTGCACAGTTAATACCATGCAAAATTTCTGAGAGCAAATTGTGGGATATTGGTATTTAGAATTATGTACAGGGTATATTAGAAGGAAAACTTGGAAGGAATGCAGTATTATTCTGAGTGAAGGACTAGGAAATCCCTCTTGCAGAAGGAGAAATTTGAGCTGAGTATTGAAGGAAGCAGTGAGGAGGAGGTGAAGAAGGAACAAATTGCATAGAGCTGGGAGAGAGAGTCTTTCATGAAAGAAATACCAAGAAGACCAGTGTAGCTGGATCATAAAGTACATAGAGAAGAGTGAAGAGTGAAAAACTACAAGGATAAGAAGGAATCAGGTTGTGCTAGACTTTAAAGGGTAAGCAGAATATTTTTAATTTGATCTTGGAAATAATAGGTAGTCGCTAGAGTTTATTGAGTAGAGGATGGATGATCAGATGTAAAAGATGGATTTTATGAGGTTACATATCATCAATTTGTAGTGAACACAAAAGAGTTTTGTGATTTTTCTCCACCTTCATTGAGCAGCATGTGTGTAGGAAGCAAAGGCAGCAAATGGTGGGAATGATCCAAAGCGCAGGGTTTGGCTGGTATAATCAGCCTTAAGATAAGGGAGCTAAGAAATTATTTGTCTCAATTGTATACCTCAGTGATACCTCAGTTGTACGACTTTAATGTCTCTAGAGTGATTAAGAATAAGAAAGGTCTATTGTTATTTGTTATATGTTGAATAAGATTTGACTTTTCAAGTGAGGATTATTTCATTTATTTCATGTAGTACATATCCTCTGGAGTTATTCTTATAACTCCATGTTGACTTCCAAGGGCTCAGCTCTCTTTCTCCACAAGATTCTAGGGTTAACCTTGAGGATCTGAAGGGGGAGTGGTTTTAGTGCTATTACTCGTGACCTCTCATCCAGTGTGTTCCCCCAACATCATATTCTCAATATTACTTAATCAAAAGCATAGTGTCCTCTCCCTGGTCCCTGGGGAGAAGTAGTGATCACCAGACATTCACCTCACCAAGATTATTTCTAGGTATGGCATAGTTAATGGGCAAGTCAACCTCTTGCTTAAATACATATAAATGAAACAATATTTTCCTTCTCCCCTCCCACCTACAATATGGAGAGGATTTACCTAAAATTCGATGAAGTTGTCCCCAAAATCTGTATAGTGTTAACTACAATGGGATGGTTTGGATAACTCTCAGGATTTTCATTTGGACTTGACCACAGTAATGTGATTGAGATTACTGAAAGGGCCTACAGAAACTGAGCCCATAGTAGCCCTTTCCTCTGTGAACTGACCTATGTTTCCTGCCAGTAAGGATTCAAAGGATGGTGGATTTTGAGGACATCAGGCTTGGGTGGGGCTGAAAGTTCTCTAGGTGCTTGTGTGCTGAATTTCCCTGTTGTCTGAGTAGTTTTGCCATGGGTATCAGTTGTTTTCTTGTCAACTTCATATTTCAGGAGGCAGCTAAAGCTGGGCTTAATGTCATCATTCTCTGTCCTGACAGTTATATTTGGCTAAGCTACAACTGTCCCAAACTTCTTTTCATTGGTCAACAATTGATCAGTCAATACCAGTATGATTGTGTAGTTGTAGAGACCCATAGCCAAAAGCCTGAAGTTATTCAGTTAGGGAACCACCTAAAAGATGGGATGTAATTGCCCCTGAGACAGATAAAGCATAGAGTAATGTAAGTATATATGTTGAGTGGGGGAAGAGGGAAATAAATCCATGAAAACCATTTCCCATTTCTTTTTTAGAACTTCATCTTCTCCTTTGCAGATCCCCATCAGGAGTTGACTGCAAAAAGATTTCATTTTTATGAGGCCCTGTGGGAATAACTCCCAATCTCAGTCATCTATAAAGGACAAATAGCATTCCCCATCTGGAGATTCTAATAAATTTACTTGATTGCTTAAAAAAAAGACTCAAAGAGTACCCCAGACTATGGAAATCTGCTGCTAAGAGCCTATCAGAATTGATTCCATTACACCATACCCTCAAACTCTCTCTCTCTCTCTCTCTCTCTCTCTCTCTCTCTCTCTCTCTCTCCGT
>JAJPUD010005701.1:0-51239 GCA_023553655.1 Myrmecobius fasciatus
GCTGACTGGTGATCTTCTCTGATGGAGGTAAGTCAGAGAAGCATATTGAGATGGACTTTCTTTAATGCATGCTGGATAATTGAGAGGAGGAGATCATTTTTGCCTTGATTATTGGACTGGTAGTTCCTAGATGTAGAAGAAGAATAAGCAAGAGTTTTCAGGTTGGAAGCTTTACTAATTTTATAGGTATTGGAGTCATCCTCAAATATTAAAATAAGCAAGAGAACAATAATTAATAAAGGACTTAGAAGATTATTTATTGGGGGAGGGATGATAGTTGTACCAAGGTGGAAGAAGCTTTAAAATAAATTTAGTGGACAAACCTCTGAAATAGTGATTTAGTGAAGGTCTTTAAAATAAATCTGTGTGACAATTTGGGGATCATGAAGAAAAAAATTCTATTTGGATATAGATAGAATTACATAATCTTTAAGGTCCTTTTCTTTTTCTTTTTCAGAGGCCTTTTGGGCTAAATGACTTACCCAGAGTCACAGTGTCTGAGGCTAGTAAATGTCTAAGGGGAATTCCTTTTTAATACTGACAATCATTTATTATTTTTAAATTTTTATTATTACCATTATAGTTGTTGTTGTGTGTATGTCTCAGTCAAATATACCCCAAACAATAGACCCATCCTTTGCTGAGTAAAGTAGAGAAGAACTGATTGAAAGAAATTCTGATAACACAGATAACAACTAAGCCTGTAGTCTTTTATGTCTCTTCTAAGAAGAGGGGAGTATTTTTCATCATTTTTCTTCATCAGCTGTTTTGGGGATTATTTTCACATACATTATTGTAGTCAAGTCTATTGTTCTCTTGGTTCTACTTTTTATGTATCAATTCATAAATATTCCTATGTTTCTCCGATTGCTCATAATTGAGTTCAATGATGTTTGTTAGATGATAAAACAAGATTTGTCCATCCATTTTCCCTTTGATGGAATCTGCTTTGTTTCATGTTTTGTTTTATTTTATTACCACAAAAATGTTGCTATAAATATTTTGGTAGCTGTAAAAAATTTTATGGCAGCTAGGTGGCTCACTGGATAGATTGTCAGATCTGAAGTTGGGAAAATATAAGTTCAAATCTGGACTCACAAACTTACTGACTATGTGATCCTAGGCTTCCTTATCTATAAAACATGGATGATAATGGCATCTATCTTTCAGGATTGTTATGAGGTTAAAATGAGATAATAATTGTAAAACATTTAATATGTGCCTTGCATATAGTAAATACTATAAAAGTGTTAGCTATTGTTGTTAATGTACCTTTTGTTTCTGACTCCTTTGAGATAGTACAACTGAATCAGAGAATGTAAGAGTTCAATGACTCTCCTTGAATACTTTCAATTTTTAAAAAAAGTTGAACCAATGCATAACTTTATCAGGATTGATTTTACTAAAATAATAAGATCCACTTTAAAGGGAAAGTTTTTGTTTCTTTAGATCTTTTTGCTATCTTCCCTTTTAGTTAACTCCCAATAACAAATGACTTAGGAGCTGATAAATAAGTGGAAAAAGTTTTTTTTTTCAGTATGTAGAACTGTCACAAAATGTCCACTGACATTTCTTAAAAGGGCTTAAATAATGTACCTTCAGTACAGATTTTTTTTTTTGAGAAAAGGAAACCATTGATTCCAGAATTTTCATTAGTTTTCTATTTCTTGGTGACTCTGTGGCAGGGTGGAGAAACCCTAGGGCTTCAGAAGAGATCCAGCTGGCCTCCTTCAGACCCTGTCAAGGAGAGACTTGACATTACAATAAAGGAGGGCAAACAACCAGAGAAGGGAGCAGGAAGGAGTCAGGGAGGGAGAAAACCTCTGCTTGCCAACCTGAGGTAGGTCCTAGAGGTAAGGCCAGGGGACTGACTCCTTTTACTTTTGTGGGTACTATTTGGTTTGGCATTGGTTGGTAAGAGAGGAGCCACTTGTACATTAGTCTTTAAATTTAAAGGATATGAAACTCAAAATAAAGGAAAATTGAGGCATTCTGACTAACCAAGTCTAATTACTTTGCCTCTAGGCTTCTCACATCTATTTTTGATCTGGAATGGGAAAATTAAAAATAAAAACAAAAAAAATGCTTTGATGGCAGTGACATTGGGGATATTATGGCTACTTTTTGAGTTAAATAAGCTGAAATAGGCTTATGGAAAAAGACAAGTGTTAGGAGATTGTCTGATCTCTCTCCTATTACTAGCATAGAATTACTTGCTGAGATTCAAGTCAACCAGATTTCAAAAATCTTTAAGTGGTGAGGGGAAAAAAGAAATCATTCCAAATCCAATGGAATAGTTTTTAGGAAGGTGGTCCTGCTAGTCAGCCTATTTTAAATTCTCTTCTATTTATAGACCTCAAATGCTTACATAATATAGCAGCACATGCACAAGAGTAAAATTCTGAAGTTAACTGTTTGGAAAGTTATTCACAAAGAAGTTGAATGTTTCATTCATCAACTAGGTTTTTTTTTTTTTTCCAGTAGTGTCATTGAGGTGACCTATAATGAACAGATCATGAATGTTCTAACTGATTTATTTTGATAATCTCGAGATAGAATAAGATTGACTGTGGAGTAATCTATTAAATTTCTTTATGAGTGACCATTATATAGAATCAGGATGAGCTCTGGCGAAATTTATTTTTAGCACTTTTTCATTCATCTTTCTGTAGGCTCTTTTTTTTTGTCCTTTTTTCTCTTGTTGTGCCTTGTCCTTGCTATAATCTCTTTTTCCACTTACAGGGAGAAATGAGACAATAAAGTAGGTTAAGCTAAATTTTTAGTGACTCATTATGTCACTTGTTCCAGAGATATTTGCATTTTAAAAGAAAGTTATAGAAAAAAATGAGTTAACCCCCACAGGAATGCATGTATAATGGCAAAATTTCTGATACCGTGGTACCAGGATTAGGAAGATATTTAGGACCAAGTTTACAAAAGTGATAATAGAATTTCTTAGGACCTCTGAACTGTACTCAATACTGTACTCAAATACTGATTTTTTTTTGCCTATTTTTGAGCACTTATTTGATGATAGCCAACTCTCTCTATTCTAGTACACACACACACACACACACACACACACACATAGACATACCCCAAACAAAAATCTTTAATAATTCATAATTTGGAAGATATATTTGATTTATAAGAAATAGCATGGGGTAAGGTTCTTTAGGTGAAAATAAAACTCTAAGGCAGTAAACTACAAACCATCATCTATATTCTCATCCCTAGGAGTTCCCTAGTGTAGTATAGGAGTTCTCTATACAAATGAAATGACAGGTCCATTAAAAAGTTGTGCTATATAAACAACTCATTTGGTGAATTAAAAATTATTGAAATTGGTCAATCATGAGCATTTATTAAGCATCTACTATGTACCTGACACTGTGCTAAACACTGGTTATAACAAGCAAGTCATTAAAAATATTCCCTTCTGTCCACCTCACAGTCTAGGAGGCAGAAGGGAGATCATATACAAATAACTCTTTAATACCAAAATACATACAGGACAAATTAAAGATAATTCCAAGTAGAAAGCACTGGCATTTAGGGAAGGTAAGGGTCAGTTTGCAGAAGGAGAAGAGGTTGGCAAAACTTTTTGTAAAAATTAAGACTTTTCTGAGATTCAAAGGAAGTCAGGGAAGATAAAGATGGAAATAAACAAGGAAAGGATTAGTGACTTTACTGGTATAGGGAACTCCCTTTACCAATGCAGGTTACTATCTCTTCAATATGTAATCTTAGAAAGTTGTCTGGAGCACTGAGAGTTTAAGTGACTTGTCCAGGGTCACACAGCCAGTACAGGTCAGAGGTAGAACTGAGACACAGGTTTTTGCTCTGGGGTCAGCTCTCTGTGCCTTATTCTGCAATCTTTCTCACTTTTATCTAAACAGTCTTAGAGTGATATTTATAGTTAATAGTCATTTAATCTACAAAATGACACCCATCTTAAAAGGAGAATGTGACAATGGTACAGAAATTACAAAAAAAAGTGATAGGTAGAAAAAGTAAAGAAGGAAATGCTTTACTAATTTGATATTTCTTCAAAGGATATGATGTTTCTTTAGCAGAAGTTATAATAACTTAATTATCACTTCAATGTTTATTATTTCCTTAACAATTCTATGAGTAAGCAATACAAACATTATCTATCATTTTACATATAAAGAAGCCAAGGCTCAGGGAAGTTAAGTATCTTGCCCTCTATTACTCAGGATATTGCTCAATATCAGAGCAGAGCCACAAACTCTTGTCTTCTGACTGTAGGGTCAGAGCTTTTCCTTTCCACTGATACATTATATTCATGCCTTGGTAGATAGGTGTACTAATTATCATAATAAAAATTACAATTATTATATTATTCCTTATACCTCAGCATTTTAAACATCAGTATGGATATACCCTTGCATATACCTTTTCCAAGGACATGTCATGCAACCTTCTACAACTTAGTACATGGTCATTGATAATTACTGGAGTCACCCACTTCATTACTTTATGACCAACTTAGTGCTTGACTAGTTTCTCTGAATTTTATTAGTCTGATCTATAGGTGACACACATGTAGGCCATTATTGATCCCATTCTTAAAATTTTTCCAGCATGATATCTGCCAGAGATTGTAATTCACCAGTATCACCAGTACAGGCTCCAAAAATCCACAAATATCTCTATAATACAATTGTAAATCAGAATGAGATCTTATCCTGCTTTCTCCCAGCATTTGGGCATTGGAATCCCAAGCATGATAGGCTAAGAGGTTAAGAGGATATTTTGATCCATTACCCTTAATCAAAGACACAGACTCAATTCTATGCAAGAAACCCGAATAATTTTTTAAGGTGATGTATCTGGGTTCCAATCCTGAGACAATGGGCAAATCACTTAACCCTTTGCCTTCAGTTTCCCATTTGTAAAATAAGGGGGATGAACTAGGTGACTTCTGAGGTCCCTTATTGCTCCAAATCTATGATCCTATGATTTAGGCATGGGATAAAAGAACACTTTGCCTAACCCCTTTTGCACAGCAGAATTTAATTATTATAATATGTTAGAGCAGGAAGAGATCAGAAGAATCACTTGGTCCAGTCCTCAGTTTTTATAAATGAGGAAACTGAGGTCTTCTGAGGTTAAGTTCACTTTTTTCTCTTCAGTTTCCTTTATAACTATTATTCTGCAATCTAATATCTTCCTTCTACAAAAAGATGTGTTCTCTTTCCTAGTAATTAATATCTACCTTTATAACATTCTAAACAATTTTCTCCTTTTGAACCCCCATGGACTATTTAAAAATCATTACCCTGTTATTCTATATATAGCCAAAATATTGATAGCCCCTCAGGGGCTCTTTTCTTTCCAATTATGTTCCTTTCATCTTTTGATCTTCACACAAAATGAAGCTGAAAGGGATGATCAATAAACATTTTTCAAGCCCCTTACTGCAAGCGAAGTCCTATGTCATTAACAGAAGAATACAAAGAACATGAAAACAGATCTTTGTCCTTGAGCTTTGGCTCTGTAGAAAAAATAAGGTAAACTATCTCCATGTAATTACAGTCTGTGTTTGAGAGGAAGCTGTCTTTGTTTTTTCTTCCATTTCAGAGGCTTATGATTTCTTATGATTGCTAAGGAGAAGTACAGCAAAATATATATTTTAAAAAATCATCATCCTACCTCTGGAGCTCACACAGTCATAAAACTATGCTCTTAACTTCAGCACCAAAACTCATAAACAACCTAAACCATCCACATATAATTCTCTGGCATTCTTTCCAAAGTGATTCCAACTCTCTACAGATGTCCAAGTTTATCACATATTTGTTGAGTTTCTGTACTTTTTTTTTCTGTTTCAGAGAAAAAGTATTAGTTCAAAGGAATAGCCCCTTGATCAGAGGCAAAAAGACTTCCAAAGTTCATCAAACCTAGTTTTGTGCTTCTAAGCAGTCCCAACCACATTTTTTTAATGGCTCAATTTCTGATATTAAAAATATTTTCCTCAGTCACATTGGCAACATTAGATCAGGGGCAGCTAGGTGGTGCAGTGGATAGAGCACCAGCCCTGAAGTCAGGAGGACCTGAGTTCAAATCTGGTCTCAGACACTTCCTAGCTGTGTGACCCTGGGCAAGTCACTTAACCCCAATTGCCTCAACAAAAACAAAAAATAACAATGTGAGATCAGAAACATTAACTAGTAAATGACCCACTACTATGTGTCATAGGGAAGATTAGGGACTTTCTGAAGTCATTTTCCATATTTCTTTATGCCTGCAATCTCAGACCCAATTCAGTAATTAGGACAGGGCTTTGCTTGTGGAATCCTGACATTTGCAAAGTCCCTAACCAGTACAAATTTAGGTTTTGAAGGAACCACAGAGAATATGTGTACCAACTCTCTCATTTTATAGCTGAGAAAATTAGGTGCAAAGGAAGGTACTTGTAGTCACATATCTAAGGAGTGGTAGAGACCCTTTCTTCCACACCAAACTGTCCTGTCATTGAAAGTGGAATATTAGACAGAATCAAAACATTTCAGAGCTAGAAGGGATTTTAGACATCATTCAGCCTAATTTCCTCATTCTACAGCGTTAAAAGTGCCATTGGCTGTTCCCAGCCATCATGTGGTACCCTTAGGCCATTTCTGATCTTCAAATTCCTTGGGACGCCTCCAGATCTAGGCCTAAGACTCACTGTGTTCTAAGTAAAACATTCCATTTGGAGAAAACAAAACAAAATTCTCCAAAGTATCAGTTATCTATCTCCTGCAGACAGGTGTGTCAATACGCTCTCTATGGGACCATCACTGATTAGCTCTGCTGAGGTTCAATAAAGTAAACCTTGTTTATTCAGCACCTCTGAGAACCTGAAAGCCCTTTAGAGACCTGGCTCCAGGTTTCTCCCAGAGTCCCTGAAGATTTACAGTGAGTCAGTACTGAAGGATTTTGATTTTATTTATTTGAAGTCCTCTCGGGTTCAGGCTGTTTGGCCTGAAGGGAGGGGAGTCTGTTTTGTTTTTTCCCCCAACTACCTACCTTCCAGCCTGCTTTACCCCAGTTGTCCTCCAAGGGGCCTAAGAAAAAAAAATTCAAGGCTCTCAGCTCTTCTTACAAGGACAATTTCTGTAACTTCTTGAGGATAAATGGGAGAACCATGGCAGCTCTGAGTTTGAGAGCTTTCAGTGCTGAGAATGAGCCAAATTGCATTTGTAGAAAGGCAGACATATAGCCTTTTAAGGTCCACTAGCCCTTGGTCTAGCTCCTCTCCTGTAACCTTTGGCAACAGAGCTAAGGAGGTAGTTGTGTTCTTAATACCTCCCTGCAGAAATGTTCTGTTGTTAGTACCTTTTCCCCCAAAATTTGTGAGCATGGAGTAGAAGATTCTCTGAGCCAGGAACAAAGATTACAACAACAATTAAACAGATTTGTCTGGGGTAGCAGGTAGAACCCTGAATTTAGAGACAGGACCCAGGACTGAATCCCAGGTCCATTATTTAGTATCAGAGGCAAAAACAAGAACACAAAGGGCCATAGATCTTTGCAAACAGTAAACAATTTTTTTTTCCAATTCTTTAATTTGGTACAAGCTATTTCATTACCCTAGGCTTCTTCTTCTTCTTCTTTTTTTTTGGGGGGGGCTGAGGCAGTTGGGGTTAAGTGACTTGCTCAGGGTCATACAGCTAGGAAGTATTAAATATCTGAAGCAGGATTTGAATTCAGTTTCAACTGACTTCAGGGATTTCTCATCTTTAAAAGAAAAGGGTTGGAGTAGATTGTGAATTCTCAACTTGGGGTTTTTGAACTTCAAAAGTAACATTGATAGGTATTGTATTTTACTTTATGCATTAAAAAAAACATCATTCGGAGAAAAGGTCTGTAGATTTTATCAACCTGCTAACAGGGTGCATCCAGGACAGAAAAGGGGCTAACAGGATCTCTGAAGTCTCTTTAAGCTCTGGATCTATAAGCTTATTAAGCATTTATTGTGTATGTATGTATATATATATGTGTGTGTATATATATATATATATATAAAACCTTTCTCTCTATCTTTTACTTCCATTCTTGTATCTAAAATAAAAAATTATCTCTTATTTTGTATGCATGTATACTACAGTACTGTAAGATTATATATATATATACATACATACATATAGATGTATATGCAAAATATTTTTGTAGTGGCAAAGAATTGGCAGAAAAAAAATGGTCCATTTATTGGTGATTGACTGACCAAACTGGTTTATGAATGGAATGAAGATAATTCCTCCTTTTTCAGCCTTCTGCTTCTCCCTGAACAATTTCCTTTGCTTTCTTCCTATCCCCAATCTGATTTACTATCTAATTCAGAAGAGCAATTCTGAGGAGGATGATTTTGGGTCTGGTAAAAAGGGTCAGTTTTGCTAGACTTGAAGTTAAGAAGACCTGAATTGAAATTCTATCTCAGACACTTTTTTGGTTCTGTGTCTGTGGACAAATCACTTAACTTTCTTAGTTGATTCCTCATTAAATTAGGATAAGTATAGTATTTATCTCACAGGGTGATTGTGAAGATCAGATGAGTTAATCTATGGACAATGCTTTATAAACCTTAAATCACTTTGACAATTGCTAGCTAAGAAAGGATGATGATTTGTTTTGATAGGTCATTGGTAGAAATATCTGAGGATAGGTAGAGCCTTGTAATACTCTTCAGATCATTCCACATAGGTAACCACATACTTCACAAAAAAAAAAAAACCAAAAAACAAAAAAAAAACAATGCAAACTTGCTGATAAACTTCTTAACCTTTCCTGAATCATTGAATGGTCATTGTCTCAGACAAACTGAGACCTGGGAAAGAACTTAACTTAAAAAGACTAAGGTCTCCCACTTCATCCAGGACCATCCCCAGTGCTGATCTAAATCTTGCTGCTGGATCCAGATGGCTTCATAGGAGAAAATGAGGCTAGTAACTTTGCCTAGCTTTGCCTCAATTAAAGCCAATTTACTTACATGTCATGACATCACTTTCCTGATATTCCTACTCTCCTTTGAGAAAAAATAAACAACAAACAACCTGCAACTTTTCCTGGAAACTAGTGATTCTAAGATTCTCTGGAACTCTATCATCCTATATCATCAAAAGCCCAGAATTAAAAAAGAGTCAAGAGTTTGGATTCTGGTCCTGGTTCTACCACTAATTGTGTGACAATACAAGTCACTTTACTTTCTGAACCTGTTTCCTCACATACAGAACAAGAACCGTGGATTAAATGATCTTTTCCTACAATAGCATTCTTTGGTTCTCTGTGACTCCATTATATGTAATTTGCAAATTGTCTAGACCTCTGCTTTCTATTGTGGACTAGCATACTAGACACTGTGTCCTAGGGCAGAATTTCTAAACCTAATTTGGCCTCAGTACACTTTGGAATTTGATATATTGATAGAACCTGTAAATGGTGGACTAGGGGCCTAGAGGTATGGAAAATTCCCAAGAAAAAAAGCAGGATTGGGAAAAATTTGAAGCCAAATCGATGAAGTTGAGGTTGTTTATACCAAAAAAAATTTTCTGTATGTAATATTTTTGATATGTAATTTCACCTTTAATATTTTGGTGGGAAAACTATCATTAGCAATTTTATTTTCATGAACTCCTCTTTCCTGTCCATGGAACATTAAGGTCTTTTAGCCTCATTTGGTTAATGGTGATGGTAAATATGGTTATGAGGCTATCATAGACCAAGTTGTTACAATGTTTATTTAATTCTTAAAGCCACTTGTACTAGACATTGAATTTTCTTCAGCAAACATGTAAGAGAAAAACTATTACACATGCAAATTATTAGGAAGTAGGATTCCTAAATATGCTCATCTCTTCCCTCCCTCCAAAGTAGAAATGAGAAATACAAAATACTCAAATACAGCTTAAATACTTGTAAACAACACATAATGAAAATCTTTTGCTTGCAGCTTATTTGGTTGAAGCATTTTTCGTGGACCCAATTGAGGACTCCAAAACAGGGACTGGAGACAGTGAACTTTGGTTTGGAGAGAGAAATGTTTGGAAAGCATTGGAGGCATTTTTGTAACCCTTGGTTAATGAGTACCAGTTGGTGTAGGCAGACTTGAACACCACACACTCGGCATAACCAGCAGACCATCAGATTGCTTCTTAGAGAATTCAAAGAAGATGTCAGCAAAATAAACCCCTCATCTCTTCATGGCATCTGCCCACTTCTTTTGTCTCTAATTAACACTAAGTCAATCAGCACCCTTTCTAAAATGAAGATTTTTTTTTAAAAGCATGTGAAAAAATTTGGATTTTTTAAAAAATCACATATGCAAATAAAATATTTTAAAAAATCAAATAATTTTATGCAATGAAACTTATGCCAGTCAATTTGTTTTTAGAAAAATTAAATATTTCTTTTTTAAAAGAAAAATCTATCTTCTTTCTTTCTAACTTTTTCTTTCATCCCTGACAAAGGGAGACCATTAAAATTCCTGTTGTTATTGTATATTAAGTTCTCCTAGTTCTTCTGACTTCATTCTTCATCAGTTCATATAAGTCTTCCCAGGTTTCTCTGAAACCATCTCCTTAATCACTTCTTACAGAACAATAATTGATATCCTATCATACTTATGTACCATAACTTATTTGGTCATTCCTCAATTCATTGGCACCCCCTCAGTTTCCAATTCTTTGGAAGAAAATAACTTCTATAAATATTTTTATATTTTGGGGCCTTTTTCACTTTTAATCTTTTTTTTTTCAGGTAATAGACCTACTAGTAGTATTTACTGGGTCAATGGTTAGATTACTAGACTAATTTACAATTCTATGAATAGTGCATTAATATGCCTAATGGGTGTAAGGTGAAATCTCAGAATTGTTTTAATTTGCATTTCTCTAATTACTAGTTATTTAGAATGTTGTTTTTCACATGTCTATTGATAGCTTGGATTCTTTCCTCTGAAAACTGCCTATTTTTAAAACAAGACATTATTTATCAGAGAAATTTACTACAAAAATTTCCCCTCATTTATCTTCTTCTCTTCTAATTTCACTTCCATTAGTTTTGTTTGTGCAAAGCCTTTTTAATTTTATGTAATCAAAATTGTCTATTTTACCTCCTGTAATCCCCTCTAACTCTTCTTTTGCTACAAACTCTTCCCCCATCCCAGCTCTTTCTTCTTTGGTTCTTCGATTTGTTTATGATGTCACCCTTTATGTCTAAGTCATATAGTCATTCTAAGTTTATCTTGGCACACAGTATTAGATTTGTTTTCAAATGATTTCTTGAAGAACTTCTCTGAGTGCCTTGTGTTTATGTTAAGTGTATTCTGTACCATTTCCTGACCCTACCACCACCATCTTAATTTGAGGAGGAGCTTCATGATCTGAGAAAAACAACCATAGAATTGAAATAGAGAATTTGAGCTCAAATTGTTGCCTTACATATTTTTCCATTCTAATATAGCTTAAATTGTTGCCTTACATAATATCTAAATCTACTTTTTTTTTTTCAACTTCTAATCATTGTTCTAGTCCCACCTTCTGGGACTCAAGGAAAACAAGAACAACTTTGATCTGTTTTCCCATAAAATTCTTAAATATGCCATCATGTGTCTCCTCCAAATTCTGTTCAATTTCTTATAATTGATTGTACAGCACAATCTCTAGTCTCTTTAAACCATTCTGGCCAGCCTTATTTGGATATAATCTAATTCATCAGTGTTCTTCTTAAAATGAAGTGCCCAGGACTCAATATGATATTCCATATGTGATTCATCTGGGTGGAATATGGAGAGCTAGTATAGTCACCAACTTCAAAAGATGAGGAAAAAAAACAGTGGCACAGTGTTGTGTCACTTAAAACATATTAGATGCATTTATTATAAGCAGCTAGGTAAATGTTTTAGCTATGGATAATTACATTGAGATAACTGTAATACAAATACTATTGATAAGGGACCAAGATATACTGGAAAGAGCTCTGAATTGGATTCACAGGTTCTGAGTTTAAATTTGGGGACATTATGCTTTAATCTCACTAGATCTTAGTAATCTCACCTTCAAATGACCTCTAAGTATCGTTTTAACTCTATTAGCCTAAGTATATTCAAGTTATAAAAATAATTCCTATAGGAAGTAAGAACAAAATAAAATTTATAAACAATGGTTTAAGTATCAAATGAAGCCACCTATATATTACAATGGATAGACTATTTAATCTAAAGTCAGGAAGACATGAGTTCATATCTACCCTTATTCTATTATTGGCTGAAGGAGGATTTTATGAGCTAAGGAGCTAGAGGATTTGGGATTTCCCATCTTCTCATCAATGATCTGGAAGCATCTATCTAATAGTAGTATCTACATTGGAAGCAGATTGGATCTAGATTGAAGTCTTTACAAAAACTCCAGCATAAAGAAGAGATGTACAGTCTCCAGAAAAAGAACTTTCAGAGTTCAAAGTTATCCTTTGGAGAAGTGCTCCCTAAGTTTGAACTCGTTTTCCTTGGAACTCTGTGTGTTCTCGTTGGAAAATGTGTCATAAATTTTGGGAGGAAATGTTGTGTTCTTACCATATCACCTTACTGGATAATCCTTTCTAAAAGCTGATTAAGTCTGATGGCCACGGTAGAAAGCCTATCAATGAAGGCTAATGATCCATGGTTCTAGAAAAGATACTTCCAACTAGTCCTGAGAGGACATAACACCCACATTCTGGGGATTCTACCCATCAGTGAGAAAGGACAATCACCCGAGAACATGTGCCACATATGTGTATCTCATATTTGGGAGCATTATCCTGAAAACAGTGTTGTCCTCTAAACTTTTTCTTTATAGCTCTAACCTCATTTTGTGCATAACCTTTCCTTGAAGAAAACTTTTCTGAAGACTGCAATTGCCATGACCACTATTTGGATGGACTAGCTCACCCCTGGGGCATCCTTAAATCACTAAGTAAAGTGAGGACTGTTTTTGAATAGCCTGAATAGGTTATTTTTTTTCCTTCCAATTGAATTAGGTTCTGATTACTTGATGAAGAACTTCATCTGTATTATATTTGCCCTAAGCAATGCAACTGATACTCTTTGGCCACATCAATGCAGAGCAGACTAGCTTGATACTGTCCCTTAGGTAAGTCAGAACCCAAATACCCAATCTGTTTTTGGAAGGAAGGAGCAAACCCAACTCTAGGATTTTCATGCAGAGCTTTACTCATCACTTAAAGAGCAGAGGAGGACATGGTGAGCCACGGACCCGAGCCAATGGCAGGCATTTGTAGACCCTGCTGGGCAAGCCTGGAGTCATAAGCCAAGAAGCAGCCATTTCATCCTCATCCAGAACTTCTCATCTGTATTTATGTAACATTCATAATGTGCTTTGTGGAGAAGTCCAAAAATAATTTCACAAAAGCCACACACACCAGCCTCAACTGTTCTGTGTGTTCAATTAATGGCTTCTGAAAATCAACAGAAAGAATTTCTCCTACCAGCTATGGACTTTCAGGCACTGCACTCTATGCTATGGGTTTCAGACACAGGGGAGGAATACCCAGTCTAAATCTTGTATTTAAGATATATCACAAGCCCACAAGAGGGAAAGCCTATCTGTCATCTGTTCCCTCCTTCTTTCCCCTATCTGCCCAAGTAGTAATAATGATAGGATCATGTCATTTCTCCGATTAAAACAAAACAAAACCAAAAAAACCCTGCCTCTCAGGCTAACCAACTGCATAAAGTACACACAAGATACAAACTTAGCATTTAGGGTCTTCCACAATTGGATTCTATGCTAATTTTTTAGTAGCAGCTAGGAAGCACAGTAGGTAGAGTTTGGGGCTTGGAATCAGAAAGACTTGAGTACAAACCAGGTCACAAATACTAGCTGCATGTGCTTGGGCAAGTCACTTACTTCAGGTTCTTCAACTGTAATATGGAGATAATAAACTGCCAGGGTTGCTGTGAGAATTAAATTTTAATTAAATAATATTTATAAAGTGTTTGGGATGTACTAGGCCCCATATAAATACTAATTATTATCATCATTAATTAATTAATCTTAATAGTAATGGGTAATTGTTGGGATGTACTAGGCCCCATATAAATACTAATTATTATCATCATTAATTAATTAATCTTAATAGTAATGGGTAATTGTTATAGCAGCATCAGAGCTCTCGATTCAAAGGACTTAAGGTTAAATCCCATTTTTGATATTTATTATATATGAAACCCTAAGTACGTCACTTATCTGGTTCTTTGTTTCCTCATCTGTAAAATGGCAGAGTTGAACTTCATGTATGGTTCCATTGTTCTTCTGTTCAAACCTTGATTATTAGCAATTTCTAGCTTCTTCCAGGCCAACTTCAAGGTGTCATATAAACTCCTGTGTTCTATCCTCCTCATCCAATTTGAAACATCAGATATCTAGTTTTGAGCATTCACCATTTCTAACCTAGACTTAAATCCACCATATTGCTTCTCAGCCATAACATAAAAGAATCATAGGTAAAGAGATGAAGGAAACCTTATCATTTACTGAATTCAACCTTCTCATTTTGCAGAAAGGGAAATTAAAGCAGAGAAATTGTACCCAGGATTAGTCTGTACTTCCAGGAACTTAAGTTCCCACCTTAGAACCCAGGGCTTCTGATTGGGGAAGAGATACCCTTTCTAGACCTTAGTCTGATGAATTTATCAGATTTATTTGCAGGGACCACAACTGTAGGGTATTCAGAGCAACTAGGTGTTGTTGGGAGAGGAGGACACAGGGAGAAATTAAGGACCAGAGCATGAGACCCAGCCAAATACAGTAAGGTCTGATAGTCTAATGCAAGATCCAGGACAAATAGAAATTAAGGAGGAGAAACTAAGGAAATGGGAATAAGACAGGAGTTACCAAAGGGGTTCTAGAAATGACCCTAGAAGCAAATTTATGTACATACCCAAATGAATCATTTGTGTGCAATGAGAGAAGATATTAATATTGTACGGGCGTGTTTACTCTGGAAGATGTAGTTGGCGAATATGTATCCCTAGCTAATATTTCTCATGCACTCTTGTGATACTTGCTTTCCTAATTGTTTATATTCATTTTCCCTGCACATTCATCTTTTATTAACTTTAAAGGAGATAAGTATATGAGAATTTTTTTTAAGTCAATTTGGCTTGAACTAGCAAAACTGTTGCTGCTTCAATAGGAAAAATGTATTCCTTGTAGAATGCCAGTGTCCTATACTGCAGAATTAGTCTCCATTGAAGGAAGAAATGTTTTGTTGAAAAGGTTACCCTAGGAGATGTTGGTTATCTGCAAGTCAATCCAATGGTATATTTGAACAGAGTTCAAAAAATACACTTGCTGGGTTCAGAGCATTGTAATTAAGGCTATAG
This sequence comes from Myrmecobius fasciatus, assembly GCA_023553655.1. NCBI lineage: Eukaryota > Metazoa > Chordata > Mammalia > Dasyuromorphia > Myrmecobiidae > Myrmecobius > Myrmecobius fasciatus. Next base: position 15,389 of record JAJPUD010005701.1, read on the forward strand.
TAATACAAATTTAACAAAGAGACTCCAGGAGGAAAAATGTGTGCACACACACTCACACACACACACTTTTAAGCTTAATATTAACACGTTCTTAAGTCAAGGCAATCAATAAAACAATAAATCAGGTTTTGTAGTAATTGCTAATTTCAAAAGTATAATCTGCTAAAACAGTAATTTTACAATCAACTCTTCAAGACTGATTAGAGCTGGCTCCAGCATATCTCTGATTATACTAGATACTATTGAAGGAATAAAAATGAACCCTTCCTTTAGAGGGATTGTAGTCAAATTAGGGAGATAAATATAAATGCTGGAATGACTCCAGTATATTGAAAAATATAAATGAATCTGTCACCTGAAGACTCCAAATTCCAGAAGCAACAGGAGGCAGAATTGAAGGTAGTGGAGAGGACTTGGAATTGAGAAGACCTGGATTCAAATTCAACCTGTGGTATTTGTTAGCTACATGATCCTGAGAAAATACTTTTCTTCAGCTGGATTGAATTTCCTCATTGTAAAATGGGAATGATAATATCCACCACTGAAGGTCATTGTGAGAAGTGAGGAGAAATAATGGATTTAAAGTTCCTTGGAGACTTAAAAGTCCTAGACAAGTATTAGTTTCTATTAACACAAACTAACAGAGAGGAGTGGAGGGGCTGGGATTGAATTTACAATCCCATTCTTAGTCCAAGGTATGGGTTAAACTCTTACCATGTTTTCCAGAAGCAGGGGCCATGGAAACCCTGAATGTGGAGAGATTCACAGATTTGTAGCTTCCAAAACAAATAGAGTGGTAGACTGTCTTTTGCTGCCCTCCCAGCTCCCAAAAAGAGATACCTGGGTTTTTCCAACTATTCAGTTCTCTGCTTCTCTGTCTCTGTCTCTGTGTATTTCTTTTTGTTTCTCTGTTTCTTGCCTGTTGCTCTCACTCTTGATGTCTCTGTCTCTTGTCTATCTCTCATCTCTCTCTGCTTCTCTCTCTCTCATCAGTCTTTCCATTTGTCTGTCTTTCATCAGTCTCTGTGTCTCTTTTTGTTTCTCTGTCTCTTGCCTAACTCTCTCTCTCGTTTATCTCTCATCTGTCTCTGTCTCTATCTTTCATCTGCTTTTCTTTCTTTCTGTTTCTCTTATTTCTCACCTCTCTCTCTCTCTCTCTCTCTCTCTCTCTCTCTCTCTCTCGTCTATTTCTCATCTGTCTCTTATCTGTCTCTCTTGTGTCTCTCATCTGTTTCTCTTGTTTGTGTCTCTGTCTCCTGTCTATTTCTAATCTGTCTCTTGTTTGTGTCTCTATCTCTCATCTGTCTCTTGTTTGTTTGTATCTCTCTTTCTGTCTCTCTCTGTCTCCTGTCTATTTCTCATCTGTCTCTGTCACTCATCTCTATGTCTCATCTGTCTCTCTGTCTCTTGTTTGTGTCTCTCATTTGTCTCTTTTTCTGTCTCTTGCTATATCTCTCATCTATCTCTCTCTGCCTCTCTCTGTGTCTGTCTGTCTTTCTGTCTCTGTGGGTGTGCGCTCTCGCGCACCTTTCTCTCTTCCCAAAGTTGAGTGCTTTGTGGACAGTTTTGGAGAAAACAAGCATGGGCTCTTGGACTAGCTGTTTGTAAGACAAATCCTTGCTCCCTCCCTTCCTCTTTCACAGTTTCCTTGCCCCACCTTGGCTTTGCCTCAAGGAACTCGGATGCAGCAGTGGGGCTCTGGATGGCCCCCATACCTTCCAGCAGTTCTGTTGGCTGCCGGGTAGAGAACGTTTACATTCTTTTAAGTAGTTTGGCAAGGCCATCTTTCGCCTCTCTGTTCTGCAGCCTGCCTTTTAATTGACCAGCTGAAGGGAGCATTCAATCTTGCGCTGACAAACCAGCAGACTTAGGCAAGCCCTCCTGGCCTTCCCACCCGCTCCTACTTAAAATCTTTGAGGTGTGGTGGACTTAACAAAGGGCTAAAGCTGCACGTTGGTACTGGTTTAAAATTAAATCCCTCTTAGTGGCTAATGGATAAGTGTTGGAAGCCCAAAGGGCAGAGAGGTTCGACAAGAAACTTTGTAGGTGCGTGTTTGGGAGGGAGTGGAAAGACTGGAAAGTATGGTGATCCACGATCTGAAATGAGGACAAACTGATTTTGAGTCCTCTCTTGGTTTAAATTTCCTTGAACTGTTTTTTTTTTTAAACAAATTAGGATCAGGTGATGGGAGCAGTTGTCAGTGACTAATATGGAAAAATCATGACAGCAATTGTCCAAAATCAGGATGTGGATAAAAGGTAGAAAGGCATAAAAGACCCACAAGGAGCCATATTAGTATTGGAAATGCAATGTTCTCTTTGTATTTCCTCCCTCATTTGGGATGCTAGAGCAGTAAAGAGAATAAATAAACTTTTTTTTGTTGTTGTTGCTGTTATGAATCCCTTTGACAGTCTGGTGAAGGCAATGGACCCTTCTCAGAATAATTTTTCAATGAATAAAATAAAATGAATAGGATTAGAAATGAGACCAGTTATATGGAAATACAGTGTTCTCAAAAAAATTTTTTTTAAGTTCCCAGAAGCCAATTTAAGAATACTTATATTAGACTCATTAGGATGATTAAAACACAAGGGAGAAAAAGGAAAGATCAAAGCAGTTAAAGGCTAGTTTCACACCTGCATTAGATGTCACTAATCACATTTGGTTTAAAAGTGTTATCCTAGGGAGTGACAATTGCAATTTTGGCCTAGAGTGCTGAAATTAAGAAGGCAATGCTACTACCCACAATCAGAAATCTATAGGTAGAAGGAACTTCAAAAATTATCTAGTCCAAATGTCTTTTTTAAGATGAGGAAACAGAGAGAGGGAGGTTAATTTGTTAAGGAGATTTCTGTCAGGAATCAATAAGGTTTTTGAAGTGAGGCAGTCAAAAAAGCTGAAAAGGTTTAACACCTATAGCAATAATAATTAATTAAATTAGGTAGCTGTAGTCTAGGGCTTCCTTAGCCCAGGTGATTACATCTCAGGTGAGTTTTTCTCCAGCCTTACTTTTGTCCCCTGAAAATTTCCCAATGACAGATCATGGTGTTTCCGGGTCTTCTATACCTTCTTATACTCATGAATTTATTTTAGGCTCTTTGCCTTATGTGCAGAAATAGCTAGTTAGGGCCCTGTGCTATGGTAGAGTTCTTCCCTAGGTGCCCTGTTCTTTCCCTCCAGAACTTTGCCCTGTGCTCCATTTCACCATTTCTAAATAGGATAAGATATAGAAGCTGAAGGCTAGAAAAGAGCATTTTCACAACTACAGCTCAGACAGGGTGATTAATAAGAGAGTTTATTTATAGAGAACATACAAATACTGAGACGCTTGTCTTGTGAAATTTTGAGGAATAGCAGAGAGAGGAATGTTGTGTTCTGATTTTAAGGGTATTCTAATATTTATCCAACCTCTGAGATGGTATAAAGCACTCCAGCAGACCCTATTCACTTTCTTTTCTTTAACTTCCACGAATGGCAGATCAATGGAGATTTGCTTTCCTAGTTGGAGCTATTAGGATTGGAAGGGAAACCATAGGTATTCCTTCTTATTCTTCAAGCTCCATCTGACCGTATTTATTCTTGTCAGATAAGTAAATTTCCTGACTGGGGATCTCGAGAACTTCCTGGTCTTTGTTGTGTATTGTCACTATTTCTCAGAGCTGTCAAAAGGGACAAAGATACATGAGCCAAAGCTTCCACATTTAGTCAAAAGGTCAGTAGATAATTTTTTTAAACTTTCCTAGAGAAAGCATAGGTTTCTCAGTGAAAACATGAAGAGCTTGTGTGTGACCCCTCTACTCAGTTATTACAGAAAACACCAAGCTGAAGAAAACCTAACATGGAAAATTAGTTCATAGCAAAAAATTAGTTAATGATGCTTTGTGTTTTTCCACCCTTGAGGGTAAAAAATAATTTCTTGAGTGTCTTGCATTTGTTTGCATATTACTAAATGAGCATTTTCTTAAGAACAATATGTATTGCTCCATAGCAGATAGGGATAACACTGGTGATGTTACTGCTATGGGGAGGACTCCCAGAAGAGGAAGCTCCTTCTGCCAAAACCTTTCTGCAACTTAGTCTTAGAGAACTTCCCGGCACACAGACAGCTTAAAGTAACTTACTAAGGGTCCCATTGGATTTGAACTTGGATCTTCCTGGTTCCAAAGCCATCTATGACACTGAGGACTCTCCAATGTACATGAGAAAGAGAATGCATTTATAACTATTTGTTTGCATATCACCATGTATATTCTAAATATGTATAACTCCTCTAAGCCCTTGCAAGGTCCTATGAAAGATACTTCAATCTTGACATTTAGGATTTGCCTAAATCTATCTTAACTCCAGGACAATTTTTATGAAGATTATTCAGAATTTTCTTTAATTATATTTAGAATATGAGATATCTTTCTCTAAACCATTATAATGAAGCTATTTCTGTAAAATCAATAAGCAGAATCCTTAGGTTTGGCAAAGTGCTTCTGAAAGGTCAGCACCTAGCACAGTACCTGCTATATAGGAGGTGCTTATTAAATGATTGTTGATTGATTATTTTACTTTGAACATAAGGTTCAGATATTTCTATCTGAGTAAGCTTAAGCAAGATATTTAACCACAATGGGTCTGTAAAATGATGGAGTTGTATTAAATGATCTCTGAAATTCAATATGATCTTATCAACATTTTTAAGGTCATATCAAACTCATTTAGTTGGAAAATTGCAAGAGAGGTACTAGCAGACCAGAATTCTTTGTTTTTAATAAAATAATTTAAACTTGGTTATAGTAAGAGAAATTTAATTCAATTAACATTTATTAAACACCTACTATATAGGATGAGGTGATAGGTGGAATTACATGTTGCATAGAGGCCCCACCTTGAAATCTGGAAGATCTGAATGCATATCTTGTTATTGAACCTCTTAGTTTCCCCAGTAAATCTCTAAAATTATTTGTATCGGTGAAGTTAATTTATATGGAAGGGATTACATAATATGGTTCAAATCACAGGACCATTACAAAAACAAAAATAAACAAAGCAACCTATGTAGGTTAATAAGTCAGGCAACAGATATAACAAAGAAAAAATAAAATAGTACTTGCCCTCAAGAAACTTACTTTCTGTGTGGGTGGTAGCAGTGAGAACATACATATGCAGATGAGTAAATATTAAGTGAATGTGAATATTTCTAGTCCAAATGCTATTAAGGGTAATGGCTAATAAAGTAAGCAATCTCTAACTTTCTTACAGAAAATAATTTCTTCTTCAAGCTTCAAGTCCTATCCAGTCTGAAGAATGGTTAAAGTTTCCCATTTTATTTTAATTTATGGATCCATACTCTTAATTTATTAAAACATTTAAGATTTTCATCTCTTGGTTTTCTCAAGTTGAATTTTATTGGTTCTGGTATAAAGTCATAGTTCCACATTTATGACTCAAAAGAATAAAAAATCACAATCCTTCATTCCTCACCTCCCCCAAGAAACCAAAGAATAAGGAACATTCAGAACCAAATACTAATTTTAATTAGTTTAAGTTCTCTATTAAGTGTGATAACACAATATTGACTGTGGTTTTGAGCAGAACCACTGTGGCCAGCTATGAGTAGTAACAAGATCCTCCCTTATGTGGAATTAAGAGACATAAATGCATATCTCTGTGTTCAGTCTTAGTTTACTCAAATGTCATCTTGGGATAATTCAATCCTGACTTCTCAGGATAAGTTCCAGATGAAAACTGTAGTACAGATATTAAGTTAAAACACAGATCTGGGCTAAACCTTGCCCTTGGTTGTGCTAAAATGTCTTTCATTGGATTGAAGGGAAATCTTGCGTGCACATGAGTACAAGTCAGCTCTGGATGGTTGGATTTGAGTTGTATTCATGCACGGAATTGGAAATTACTTTGTCCACTATGGGCTCTTCAAATTATTGAAAGTCAAGCACTTTTACTTCTTGAGACTTTGTTAAATCCATTGTTCTGCTGAACTTTCTGAAAGTGGATCCTTAACTCAATCTGAGAGAGGATTGTGGGTCACTCTTGAAAAACTTGCTATTTAATTCAACTTGATTTAATTTAATAAATATTTATGTTAGGAGTTTGTTATGTGCAAGAAACTGTTAGCTAAAGGAGATAGAAAGGCAAAAAATGAACAATCCTTACCTCTAAGGTACTATTATTTCATTAGGGAAGTACAATGTGTATGGGTCTAAGTAATACAAGTTATATACCACATAATTTGAAGTGGTTAGGAGGGAGAGGGCAGATTTTACAACTGGGCAGATTTTAAAAAGTCTGATGAAAGTGGGTAGGGATTCCTTGTGCAGTGTCATAGATATAGAAAATGAAATACTGAATAAAGATAATACTATCAGGTCATTTGGCTAGAATGGAGAGTTCATTACAAGTTATCTGAAATATTACTGGAAAGGTATATGGACACCATATTGTAAACATTCTCTCCTTTGGTGATCTCATTACTTCCAATGGATCTAATTAGTATCTCTGTGCAGTTGATTCTCAAATATAAATTCAGCTCTAATCTCTCTTTTCCTGGTCAGTGACTGTCTGAAAACTTTACAAAGGTTTATAACCCACTAGGGAGGGTGGGTTTATGAAGGAGGAAAAAAAGAGGGTTCTTTTCATAGCCATATTTTCCTTTCCTCTCTTCAAATTCACTTACATTGAACAATGGGAAAATAATTCATGATACTAGTTTATCTATCAATGAGAGTTATATATTCCTATCGGAAGTTTTTCATTACTTCATGTGGTTCCTAACTCTACAACTCTGAGCAAATCACAATTTTTCTTAGTCTCAGTTTCCTGCTCCCCAAAATGGGAATAATCATGGTTATGCTACCTACCTGTAGAGTGTGGGTGAAAGAGATAGTTCGTAACTCTTAATGAAGTATATGATAATCATCATAATTTTCTCCTCTTTTTGCTTCATGGTATTCTTATAGAAAGTATTCAAGGACAAGTCCTTATTCTATTATTATTCTTTTGTACTTAATATTTGATAAACTATTATGCAGCTTGAAAAAATATTTGCATCATTCTTTATTCTATTTATGTTTATTTGAAGCAGTACATATAAAAATAATCTTAGAACAAGTCCCTAGCCTACTATTGTTTTATGTTTAATGTTTACAAGTGGAAAAGATGCTTACTAGCTGTGTAACTCTGGGCAAGTTACTTCAGTCTCTTAATCTGTAAAATGGAGATAATAACAGTACCTACTATTCAAGATTGCTGTGAAGATTAAATGAGATTATATTTGTGAATCCCTTTGCAAAACATAATACATCATATAAATTCTATTACTATTGTTATTTTGTAATTGAGTGAAAGTATGGGATATTAATTTCACCATCCCTAAATAAATAGAATAAATAAAAGATCTTCAGAACCAGTACAGTAGCAGACAGGATGAGGGGGATGATGTGCATTGCTTCCTGTTCTAACATGATTTTGATCTCTTCTGCTGTCCCTATGTTTTTATATGGGAGTCATAAACATTGTACATAAGATAGCACTTGCTTGGTGATATGCAAACAAAATGGTACAACCTGAATTGATATTTCAGACACATTAATGAGAAAGCAAGAGCGTAATACATAAAATAACTTGTCTCAGAGCCAAATAAATCTAGATTCTACATAGACTGACTATGAAGGAAGATGTGTTCTACCTCTAAAGAAAGAACTATGCATAAGAAGTATGCATAATATGGTTTTATGTGTGTGTGTACCTTTGTGAAACTGTTGCCTTCTCTAGTGCACAGTGGGGAAAGAAGGAGATACTTTCAGAAAAAAGATTGTTTATTTGTTGAATTCATGAGAAATATTTTTGAGTTTGTTTTGCAGTATGGAAATATGTTTTTTGTTAATTTATGAGAATAATGTGCTTTTGGTATATAATTCTATTCACCTGATAATATCTATCTAGTATGGGTTTAATTTTTGCAACTTGCAGTGATCTTTTACAGATTTTCTACTGTTTCCTCTCAGAATCTGTACTACTCAATAAGCATGGGCACCTGAAATTTGAATCTCCTTTTATTTAAATAACAATGGTTTGGTCTTGAATCCCTTAGTTTCTGTAAACAGGGCCACTTGCCCCCCCCACTTGTTCGTGATTCTTTGTTGTGGTTTTTATATAAAAGGTTTGCAAAGCACTTAAATTTTTTCTTTAAGATTTTATTTTTTCAAGCTACAAAAGCAACAAATCAATAAAAATCTACCCCTACCTCCCATCTCCCATTCTATTGAAAGAAAGAAAAAAAAAGAAAGAAAAAAGACTCTTGTAACAAATACATAAAGCAAAACCACATTTCCACATTGATCATATCCCAAAAATATTTGTCTCATTCTGCATACTAAGTCTACCATCAGATTGTAAGGAGGTGGGCACACTGTTTCACCATTGGTTTTCTGGAATTGTGACTGGTTATTATGTTGTTTAGAGTTATTAAGTTTTACAAAATTGTTTTGTATTGTATTATATAAATTGCTCTGGTTTTTCTCATTTCACTCTCTGTAAGTTCATACAAGTCTTCTCAGGTGTCTCTGAAGTCATACTTTTCCTAATTTCTTATAGAACAATAATATTCCATTGATTGGGGTATATGGGTGTTCAGGAAAGACTAGTACCTCTGGTTTGAGGGCTGCTGAGTCCTTTTCAGGATTGCTTTCTATTTTTGGTGGCCATCTACCACCCAACTCTCACCAAGATACTATATAGCATGTGTAATGGCTACACTCTAGTAAACCATTTTGCAGATGGGCCAAACCAGGTTGAAGGTAATTAAAGGGTCTTAAGTACATTGGTGAGTTGTATGGTGTCTAGCACGTGAAGACTTCCCTGGAAGAAGAGGCAGATGTGAACAATTTGTTCCAACTGTCCATGAAGGTGGAGGAAGTGGGTACAATGGAGTGCTTAGAACTTGGTTAGATATCAAAGACACCAAGGTCAAATACTACATCCTGAGCTATCATTGGTCATCTTGACTTTTGTCTTGCCTCAGGACTTTAGTGACTCTAGAAATTATACAAATCTGCCTCATTTAAACTCAATTAATGCATGAGTTAAAAGACATTGCCCATACCATTTTGATGCAAAAATCCAGAGACATCTGCCCTCCAAATGTTCATATGGACTGTTTATGTCTGACCTGTTATAGAGCCTACCAAGCTCACATTGATCTTCTCAGTCACAGTCAGACACACTGTATCTTGACCCGAACATAGTGATGTCATTTTGGTCCTCTTTGAGTACAAAGGACAACTACCATTCTATTAATTCATATACACACCAAAATTTCCCCAATAGATGGGCACCTCATTTATTTCCAGTTCTTTGCCACAAGACTAAAAGAGCTATTCTATTATTTTTGTATCTGTGCTCAATGCTTCTTGGTCAATATATTGCTGGGTGAGTTTATGTTTAGGTCATGGAGTTCTCTAACATTATAAGTTGTAGAGAAATTACTGCATTGGTAGAGATACTAATTAGAATACATGAGGCACAGTAGAAAGAGTCTTAGAATCAGAGGCAGGAGAGGTGGAAAAGACTTTAGCAAACTTCTAGTCCAATATTTCCCTCCCTATTTTATAGGTATGGAAAATGATGCTCATACAAGTGAAGTGATTTGGTCAAGGTCACATGGTTAGAAAGTGGCAAAGCTAGGTACAGAACTGAGTATCTATTACTACAAGTCTAGTTTTCTTTGCCTATGACCATTTTGATCTGGGATGCAATCTTAGTTTGGTCATTAACCAGCTTACATGACTAAGTGAATAATTTAACTTCTCAGGGTATTAGAGTCCTCATATGTAATACCAACAGCTGGAATTAGATTATTTCTATGATTACTTCCCATTTCTAACATTAGGTGTTTTCATATATTAGCAGTCATCTACACAACTGAAATATTGTGCATGATTATATATCACATGTATGTTCATTCACTTTTCTTTATTATCCTGTTGATTCAAGGATAAGCACTGTATTTTCCAATTTAACATTTGCTGTGTGTATTTTGAGCTATGCAAATGGAAAGTATTCTTTACTAAATGTTTTCAATTTCCTAAACAGGAATGAACATATCCTCATGCTTTTTAGTTAGCAAAAGTCTACTTTTATCTGCATATTGGTTCCTAAAATATACCCAGTCATTTTTGGTCTTTTATATGTTTATTATAAAACATATGTGGAAACAACCATCCTTTAAATGGAATAAATATTTTGGGCCAAGACTAAAAAAGGAAATCATTGAACAAGGTATATTGGTAAATGTTTAACAACTGACTCTCCAAAAATGTACCCATGCCACCTTCTAATTTTAAACAATATAATTAACATTTTCCCATCGTTTTCTTAAGGCTAGACAATTAACAAAAAAATGAATCAAATCCTGATTTATATTATTTGTCAATTATCAATGAGTAAAGGCTTACGCTGGAAATTTAACAATCGACTTTTTGAACTAGTATAAGCTGGCTCTAGTACACTCCTGCATGAAACCAACTATTTTGCCAATTCTGACCATTGCAGACCTTGCTATATGCATTACATATTTTAACAAAGCCATACTTCTTGTATGATAATCTGACTACGGAGTTTTCTTTTACGCTACTTCAACTTTTGGAGTTGTGTTTGACTATGGTGTACTCATTATAAACATATGGACACAGGGAATATCCTTGAGATTTTTCCATTGTGTAACCCAGTGCTGAAAGCTTTCAAGATGATTGGAGCAGGCATGAAGTTTCTTTCCCATTCCCATGCCATCCCAGTGCTGCCAACAACATTAAATGCTGAACAAGCTAATTTTCGGTAGTTAAAGAGCCAAAGGTAATACTTCTATGGTCTTGCTGTTCATCATGAGTCCAATTTTGTTGTAAGTTATGGTAATAAAGACCCTTGGAAAAAGCAAGTATAGACTAATGACCGTCATCCAGAATACATTAGCAAGCTGGAAACATTTTGGTCATCATACATGAATGCTCTAAAAGTGAATGTAGAAAATACATCCACTTGTGTAAATTTAGAAAACTGTAAAGTGGGAAGTTATCGGATTGTTTGGGGCCTGGAATGTTCTTGTGGGAATTTAAATGGAATGGCTATTTGGACAAAATATACATGTGTTTTAGACATATGTGTGTATACCCAGGATTAGAGCTATAATGCATGCCTAAAACTAATATACACACCTCTCTTTTCTCCCTCTCCCCACCTATGATTGCATTGATATGGGGAATTGTATAAACATCTTCCATGGAAGCATGCTATTATTATTCCTTGTTATCTTAAAGTCTGAGACAGTTGCTTGGGACACTGAGACAGTAAATGACTATTACAGGTCATATGTGTGGGTTATAGACAGAACTTGAAATCAGATCTTTTGGACTTAAAGATTGACCTTGTGCCCCTATGTACTGTGCTACTGTATAGTTCTTTAGTTTATATATAATTCATCTTTCTAAAATGGGAAACCCTATAAGCTGGTGTCTTTTTGTTCTGTTGATGTCACTTTTGCAACATATTTCAAATATCCTTCTTTCTTCTGACACTACCATCACTCTGTTGTAGATCCTCATCACCTACTATAATCATCTGAGAATGGGTTTGCCTGCCTCAAGTACCTCCCCACTCTAATCCATTTTCCATTCAGCTACTCCTAAAGTACAGATGTGACCATATCATTCCTCCCCCTTCCGACTCAATGAACTTTAGAAGCTTTCTGTCACCTTCAGGATCAAATAGAAAATTCTCTATTTATATTAAAAGTTCTCCATAACTTAGGCTCCCTCCCCCTTTCTAGTCTTATTACACCTCATACCCATCATTCTAGTGACCTCCCTGCAGTTCCATGATCAAGACATTCCATCTTTTGTCTCTGGGCATTTTCTCTGGCTGTCCCTCATGCTTGGAATTCTCTCCCTTCTCATCTTCACCTTCTGATTTCCCTGACTTCATTTAAATCCTAGCCAAGATCTCACTTTTAACAGGAAAGCTTTCCTAAACTCTCTTAATGTGAGTGCCTTCCCTTTTTATTATTTCCGATTCATTCTGCAATATAATTTGTATTATTTATATGTATTTGTTTGTACATAGTCTACTCCATCATACTGTGAGCTCTTCAAGGGCATTTTTTGCCTCTGATTATACCTGCAGTGCTTATCAGGATGCCTGACACATAGTAGGTATTAATAAACATTTATTGACTAATAACTAATAAATAAATTGAACAAATAGATGAATAACTAATAAAAGACTCAATGGTCCTTATTGAATTCTGATGACTTTAACATATTAAACTTGAATATTATTAATCATGACATTGTATCAGTCTCTTATCAGGGAGATCTGGAGAATACTTTTTGATTCATTACTTAACAAATACATATTCAGCACTGAAAGGCAACATAGTATAGGTGATTGAATGACCTGGTTAGATTAAGCCTTGCCTTTATGCCATACTAGCTATGTGACTTTGGAGGCTTGATTCAATTTCTTTCTCAGTTTAGAATGACAATCCATTGGCTTACTTCTATACATCAGGTTACATGTTATAATAATTTGCAAATGAAAACAGAATAGGTGTCTAGTTGTTTCAACATTTTTTTTTTTTTTTTGCTTTTTGCTGAGGCAATTGGGGTTAAGTGACTTGCCCAGGGTCACACAGCTAGGAAGTGTCTGAGACCAGATTTGAACTCAGGTCTTCCTGACTTCAGGGCTGGTGCTCTAACCACTGCGCCACCTAGCTGCCCTGTTTCAACATATTTTCACATCTCCCTGATAAGAAGTAGGAAATTTCTGTCATCTCCAGTTTTTAGTACAGTGCTTAGCAATTACTTGTTCAGCATTCATTGAAGTTACTAGTTTGTACAAAAACATGTTTGGGTACAGATGGGGATGCAAGATTGCCTTACTGTTTTTGAGAAATTTATTGTTTAGTGGGTAGGATTATATATATACATATATGTATAAAATACAATATATGTATTGTATTATGTATAATATATATACATATATATATACATATGTATACATGTGTGTATGTATAAGAAGGAATCAGGGTGTACAGTAAAAACTGATTCTCAAAGGCAGAAAATCACAAAGTATTCCAAGGGAAAATGGGGAAAGAAAGGGTTATTAAGTTCTTACTTAATAGTGTAATAGCCCTGTCCCAAGGACTTTATCTATATTATCTTATTAATACCCAAGGGGATTCACTGGCTCATTTAGCTGGGTTTAAGATGATACTTGGACTAGGACTAGGTAAGAACTATGATTAGACTGAGTCCATGGTCCATAGCATTCTCTGATTCATACCAAGACTTATATCCTTCTCTGCCTCAGAAACTAAGAAAACTATTCTGAAATCTACCGTTGTAGATAAAGATTGGGACTGGGGAGCAAAAAGGGGCATACCAATTGCCCAGAAAGGACCACAAATGGAAGACAGTCTCAGAGATACAGCAGTTCAGTCCTATACAAGATGTTAAAAAATGAGATCTGCAGGGGGAGGGGAGGTGATGACAGACAAGGTCCAGATTTCCAGCTGCAAGGGATTGGTGCCAGGAGACAGATGAGTTTGTTAGACAAGGCATGTGAATGTAATTTGTTGGGCACTCAGATGCTTCACAGGTAAAAAAAATATTTTAAGCCTGTCCCATATGCTAACTTAGACAGCTAGAGGACACAGTGGATAGAGAACTGGTGAGTTCAAATCTGGCTTTAGACACTTACTAGCTTTGTGAGCCTGGGCAAGTCCCTTGGCCTGTTTGTCTTAATCCACTGAGAAGGAAATGGCAAACCATCCCAGTATCTTTGCCAAGAAAAGGCTATGGACAATATTGGCTTGCTATGATCCACAGGATCATGAAGAATTGGATTTGAATAAAAAACTCAACAACAATAGCAATGTGCTAGCTGGACCATTCTCCCAATCTTTTAAGAATTCTTTTAAATGCACCATACAGGAATTGCTCATACCAACGCTGCCCTCCTTAGCATCCATAGACTTTAAAGAGCACCAGGTTGACTGGCATGACTGTCTGCCGGAACATTCATTAGGCTGCCTCTTTCCCCACCAATATTGATGGAAAATGAGGAATAATGGGCTGGAAGATACAATTTTGGTAGAAAGGGCTACCTAGATAAGTGGAGGAGAGATTGCCAAGTATCATAAGGAATATAGTAAGAATCTTGATCTTTAAAGTGCATGAAATAGGGAATTATTGAAAGCTTCTTTTAGGAAGATTAATTTGTTGGTAGTGGGAGATTTAGCTACAAAGAGGTGATAGCTAGAGCTTTGGGAATAGATAACAATCATTAAGAGAAAAAGAAAAAAAATGAGAAGGACAAAGGAATGAACTTTATTAAATTTTTATATTTAGCAGCCTGGACAAAGCAGTTAGAGAGGTAATATTGCTATCTCGACACATTCACATACATGTATGTATACACACATGTACATATGTACATAGACTACTTACACATTATAATGTCAGGTAATAGAGACACAGATAAGAAATAGTTAAGAATAATGAAGTATCATAGAAACTGAAGAAGGAATTTAGAGATGGAGAAAATGGCAATGATGTTCAGTGATACATTATCAAATGTGATTGGTATGTTGATTGGATTTACCAAATTGCTTTTTTAAAAACTCAATTTATTTTTAAATCTTTATTATTATGGTTAGCTTGCTGGATATGGGTGAATGGACAAATACATTTGGAAATAAAGGTGATGTAAAGATAATAAAAATAATATTTTAAGAAAAAAAGATCCTAAGATGTAGAAAAAGCAAAGAGATTGAGGATTATTTTATTCATTACCTTTTTTTCTTTAAAAAAAATTAATCAAGGGGGCAGCTATATGTTGCAGTGGATAGAGTACCAGACTTGAAATCAAGAAGACCTGAGTTCAAATCGGACATTGCACACTTAACATTTACTAGCTGTGTAACCCTGGGCAAATCACTTAATCCTAATTACTTCACAAAAACAAACATATAAATAAATAGACGTAAAAAAGTCACATTAATAACAGTAGCATTTATTATAGTACTTTGACGTTTGTAAAGTACAAATATGTAATATATACATATATGCAGCATTTATATAACATTTAAATATTTGTAATAGCATCTGATCCTTACAATAACTCTTTAATTTTTATCATTATTCCATTTTATAGATAAAGAAACTAAAGCTGAAAGAGCTTAAGTAACTTGCCTAAGGTCAAATAACTAAATGTTTGAAGCTGGATTTTAATTCTTCTTCACTCAAGTCCAATACTCTGTCTGCTATGCCTAAAATGGCTACTGGTTGCCTAAAATATTAAAAATATATCCCTCCTTCCTTCAAATGGCTACCAACTGTTAGGAGTATAATTTCAGTAGTAAGGGCAAGAGTTAGAATATTCCTTTATCAATATTCCTTAATAAATATTATTTTACTTACAACTGTTCACTTATTATTATCATCAAAGTGTAAAGCAAAGAACTGTGTATTACAAAGATTTTTCGAAGTATTGTGTAGTATGTCTTATGCTGAACCCACAGTGAAAAATAATTTACCAGTAGTAAAGTACTCCATATACTCTTTTTTAAAATTAAAGCTTTTTATTTATAGAACATATAATTAATTTTTCTACATTGACCTTTGCAAAATTTTTTGTTACAAAATTTTCCCCTCCTTCCTCCTACTCCCACCCCTAGATGGCAGGTAGTCTAATACATGTTAAATATGTTAAAATATATGATAAATCCAACACATGTATACATATCTATACAGTTATCTTGCTGCAAAAGAAAAATCGGATCTAGAAAGACAAATAAAAAACAACCTAAGAAGGAAAACAAAATTCAAGCAAACATCAAGATAAAGCGTTAAAATATTATGTTGTGATCCACATTCAGTCCCCACAGGCCTCTCTCTGGATGTATATGACTTTCTTCATTGCTGAACAATAGGAACTGGTTTGAATCACCTCATTGTTGAAGAGAACCATGTCCCTCAGAACTGATCATCGTATAGTTTTGTTGCCATGTATTACAATCTCCTGGTTCTGCTGATTTCACTCAGCATCAGTTCATGCAAGTCTCTCCAGGCCTCTCTGAAATCATCCTGCTGGTCATTTCTTACAGAACAATAATATTCCATGACATTCATATACCATAATTTATTCAGCCATTCTCCAATTGATGGGCATCCATTCAGTTTCCACTTTCTTGCCACTACAAAAAAGGTTGCCACAAATATTTTTTACACATATAGATCCCTTTTCCTCCTTTAATATCTCTTTGGGATATAAGCCCAGTAGAAACACTGCTGGGTCAAACTACTCCATATACTCTAATGTACAATGATATTGTGTGTTTTCTATCAAATCCCAGAATTTTATAGTTACTTTAATGAGCTAGCATTAAGAGGTATGGGGGGGTAGCCTAACAATTTACATAAGAAAAAATTAAATGGAGGAACAATATCTGTTGCCCACTATGATGTATAGTCAGATACCTAATCTATTGAATTAGTATATCTTTATACATATATTTCACTGACATTGAAGATAGGCACTATGTTAGTCTTAGTATTGAATAGGAGAAAAAAAAGCAGGGGGAAAATGGACCTTGAATAAAATAAAGGATTTTCAAACGTTCCTGATAAAAAAAAGGCCATATCTTAGTGGAAACTCTTAAATTCAAACATAGGTATCAATTGGAAAAATATTAAGTAAAAACAAAAGAGAGAGAGAGAAAAATGACAAGGGTGACCCGACCCGCGGGTCTCGAGCTAGGGGTGCCTGAGATCTCGCATCGGCCTGTGAGCCAAAAGAGGCTGGGGAGGCATTAATGCCTGGGGGATGGGCTGAAAAAGGAAAGAATGGAGACCATTCTGTATAAGGGCAGAATAGCTCGTTTATTGAGGCTTAGTACAAGGTTTATATACATGGTACATCAAAGTAAACTTTCATAGTACAAAGGATGTAACATTTGTTGATCATTTGTCAGGAAATTGAATAAGGGGAGGGATGTGTGATTTCTTCAAGCAGGATACCTGCTTGAAACTTTCTTGAGATAATTGATCGTATCTGGCTTCCTGGTATGCACTTTTTGGGGGCAGGGGTTTGGTGATGTTTATTAAACCTCCTGCTGGTATGCACTTCCTTTGGGGGGTAGGGGTTTGGTAGTCCTCTTTGTCTCCAACAGTCTCTTCGTCTCCAACACAAGGGAGTGATTTTTGAAAAGGAAAAACATGGCAAGACCAATATACATTGATGCAAAGTGGAGTGAGAAGAACCAGGTAATCATTGAGCCCAATATTGTAATGATGATCATTACTTGATTACAGACTTGACTACTCTAATCAATAAAGTGATTAATTTTCTAAATTTTTTATTTTTATTTTTTTTTGCTTTTTGCTGAGGCAGTTGGGGTTAAGTGACTTGCCCAGGGTCACACAGCTAGGAAGTATCTGAGACCAGATTTGAACTCAGGTTCTCCTGACTTCAGGGCTGGTGCTCTAACCACTGCGCCACCTAGCTGCCCCTAAATTTTTTAATTATTAAAATAACTCTGAGAAAGAGACAGACAGAGACAGAGACAGAGAGACAGAGAAAACCTAGAAGGACAAATATATCTGAGCTACTGAAATGTACTAAATAATGATGAAATGCTTATATTACAGTAGGAAAAGGGACACATGTCCCTTCAAATTTCTAATGTCTTAGAGAAACCTGGGAAGAGTTTGATGAACTGATGCATTGTGAAGTAAGTAGAACCAGGAAAACTATTTTTATAGTGAAGTGACCACAAAATTATAACAAAAGAATTTTAAAATTTAAAAATTTAAATTAATTAAAAATTTAAAAATTAAGAACTTTGAGCATTAATATTGACTTCAGAAGACAAATGATGAAACATGCCTCCTATCACTTGTGTTGAGGTGATCAGGGACTAGAGGTATATAATGAGACATGAATTTTCAGACATGATAAATAAAACACAAATTTGTTTTCCTTGACTAAATTTATCTATTACAAAAATTTTATTTAGGAATGGATGGAAAGAATGAAAAAATAGTGATAGTGAAACAAAAAAAAGAAGAATCAATAAAATATTTTTTAAATACACATAGCTGAAAAGAAGACAGCTTAAAAAGAAACACAAATTGAGCAATGTTAATATACCGTGGTAGTTATTGTTTAGTCATTTCCTAGTCAGGAACAGCAGGCCTGGTTTGAGGGTTTTCCTGGCAGAATTACATTTGCTCCTTCTACAGCTCATTTTACAGATGAGAAAACAGAGGCAAACAGAGTTAAGTGACTTACCCAGGGTGACACAGTTAGTCTGTGTCTGAAGTTGAATTTGCACTCGGGTCCTTCTGATTCTACCAGAGCTATATCCATTATACCATAGTTCCCCTATTACCATGGTAAATTTAGTGTTTATTTTTAAAAGCTCTATGTAATAGACTCATGGTTTCATATAATGATATTCTTCTTCTGACCTTTCTTGTAGATGAAAATGTTCATGTTCTTGATTATTTTTTAGTTCATAATAAAAACAATTTAAAAATAAAATTCTGAAAAGAAGGATTAATTGCAGGTGTCATCTTTGGAGAGACAGAAAGGAATGGGAGGAGGCACACTGCCTCCTCTACAACTGTAGAAAAGAAGGAAAGGATGCATGCGCCATGAGAGATTTTGAGGTGGGGAGAAGGAAAGATGATGGAGCTTGTGCCAGATGGCACATTTGATCTCTGTAATGTAGGAGACAAGATTGTCTGCCAAGAGTGAAGAAGGTGTGGGTGGGATTGAGGTTTTAAGGAGAGTGATGAAGTTTTGAAATAGCTGCTGTAGGGAGTGGTGCTTCAGAATCAATAAGGGATTAATAAAGGATTTCCAAAGTCCAGGAATGATCCAGTTCAATGTAGACAGCCTGAAATTTTTGTCCAGACAAATTAGCATGGTTTTGTGACTTTCTCTTGCATCAGACTGAGAGCTTTATGAAAAGATGGAATTGGTTGCTGGTATGGGTAGAAGGGCAATCCAGGGTACAGATAAAATTGGTTGTGTGCATGGAAGAGTTTAGGGCATTAGAGGGACCAGAGTTAAAGTAACTCTTTGTTTCTTTGCTAGCTCTTCAAACCCAAGTGATGTCTTAGGATACCACTTTTGAGACAATTGCATAGTCTTAGCTCTCTTCTTCATTAATCTTTCATCATGAACTCAACAACAGAAATAAGCAAAAGGATACTTTTCCCTGTGAGCTGTGTGGAACGTGTCAGCTGTTTCTGCCATTTAATTTACCATCTGTCGACAAACCACCTTCGCCTCTATTTAGAATAATAGGATTGAGGAATTGGAAAGGTTCTTGGCGATAATCTAGTGCAGCTCTCTGCTCTTCAATCAAAAAATAAGTTGATTGCTGTCCAGGGAATTTAAGAAAGTTGCCCTTATAGAGCTAGTTATCAGTAGAATTTGGTGTAGATTCCACATTGCTTATTTCTTAGCCAAGTGTTTCCTAAAGTGTTCCTTTAGACAACATTGCTGCTTTGCTGTTGTCATGAGGCAGCTACAAGAAGAGATCAACCTTCAACCAACTAATGATTTATGAAACCACAATATGACTCAGCTATATAAAAGAAGAGCCATTGTGCTTCATCTCGTTCTAATTTTGTGTGTATTTAAATTCTACTCTACTGGTAAAGACAATTCTTTAACACGGAAACCTAGGCATTGTAACTAAATTACGTTTGTCTGCTGTGTGGAGAGAGAAAGAGAAAGAGGAGGGAGGGAGAGGGAAAGGGAAAGAAAGAGAAAGAGAGAGAGAGAGAGAGAGAGAGAGAGAGAGAGAGAGAGAGAGAGAAGGAGGGAGGGAGAGGGAGAGGAATAGAAGGAGAGGGAGAGGAATAGAAGGAGTGGGAGAGGAGAAAAGGGAGAGAGAGAGGCAGAGGGAGAGAGAAAAATGAATGAATTGCTTTTTTGTTTTATTAACTCCTAACATGGCATAGTGAATAGATGGTCAGATGGCCAGCCTTGAAGTAATGAAAATTCCAAGTTCAAGTGGTACATTTTAGCTCTGTGATCATGGACCAATCACTTACCTTCTCTGTATCTCAGAAAACTGTTAAGACTGAATTTTAGAGTCAGAAGACTTGGGTTTAAATCCAAGCTCTGTTACTTATCTGTTATATGCAATTAGGCAAGTTAGTTTTTCTGGACCTAATTATATCCACCAACTCACTTCCCAGCCACATTCAAGCTGCCATCTCCCCAAGTTCCAGCCTCCACCCATCAGCTGGAACTTAACCTCCCACTGCAATATCCTAATTCGTAAGCATTTTGCCTCATCTTGCCTCAACCATGCTACTTCCCAATCATGACATGAAAATGTCATGACCATCCTACCCCCCCACCCCCAGCTCTGAAAGGGATGTCATTCAGTTGTCCTTTGACTGAGTCGAATCATCATCCCTCTGACCTGTCCAGTGCACTGGCTCTAACTCCTTTATATGTGCTTTTCCTTCTTTTATTAGACTGTAAACTACTTCAGGGAAGGGACTGTCTTCTTTCCTTATATTTGTATCCCCAAAGCTTAGCACATTATAGACATATAGCAAGCACCTAAATGATTTTTCATTCATTCATTCATTTATTCCTCCATCTATTTCTCTCAAAAACCATTCCAGATCTAAATCTATGATGCCAAGTGAGAAAGATAATGCTGGTGTTGGTGGAGTGAATTTCCATACCAAAAATTCCCTACACAGATGATATAATCACAGGACAAAAATAAATAAAGACCCCGAAACTCTGAAAACAAAACTAAGTAAAACCTGTAGTTTTGTATTTGACTCATGTGATATGCCTCTCAGGAAATACCTTCTTTTTTTACAATTAAAAATTTATTTTTTATTAAAGCTTTTTAAGTTTCAAAAGATATGCATGAACAATTTTTCAACATTAACCCTTGTAAAACCTTGTGTTCCAATTTTTCCTCCCCTTCTCCCCACACCCTCCCTTAGATAGCAGGTAATCCAATATATGTTAAATATGGTAAAAATTTATGTTAAATTCAATGTATGCACACATATTTATACAATTATTTTGCTGCACAAGAAAAATCAAATCAAAAAGGGAAAAAATAAGAAAGGAAATAAAATGCAAGGAAACCACAACAAAAAGTGAAAATGTTGTGTTGTGATCCTCACTCAGTTCCCATAGTCCTCTCTCTCGGTGCAGATGGTTTTCTTCATCATCAGACCATTGGAATTGGTCTGAATCATCTCATTGTTGAAGAGAACCATGTCCATCGGAATTGATCATTGTATAATCTTGTTGTTGCCATGTTTAATGATATCCTGGTTTTGCTCACTTCACTTAGTATCAGTTCATGTAAATCTCCCCAGGCTTCTCTAAAATCATCCTGCTGGTCGTTTCTTACAGAACAATAATATTCCATAATTTTCATATATCATAACTTATTCAGCCATTCTCCAACTGATGGGCATCCACTCAGTTTCCAGTTTTTTGCCACTATGAAAAGGGTGGACACAACCATTAGAAATACCTTCTTAAGGTGATGCATATAGGTGATCAAAAGAAAATAAATTACTAGTTTTATTAAAATATCCTCTTGTTTCCATTTTCATCCAGTTCTTTAAATAAGGAGGATGGCTGAGAACAATTTCCATGTATTTTATCTAGTAATAAAAATAATTCAAAATTTTGTATAGGTAATTGCTTAACATTTTACCAAGTAAACAAATAGAGATTGTTTATCAAGTAACTGAGAAATAGATGATGAAACTCTTTTATGTACTAGTGAACCAAAGCCTGCCCAGATTTCCTATGAATGGATAAAGCCTTCTGAATAGCCTTCTGAAATGGGCTGATTGACTCGAATTTCTTGTATAATATTCTCTTTTCTTATATGATATTGTAGCAAATGAATTTGGGAAGTATTATAAATCCATAAATACTCTTACTTTCAAATGTCCTCTCTCTGGAGGGTGGGTATTTTGTATAGTGTGTGTGTGTGTGTGTTTGGTGTTAGGAGTTTCATTGGTAGTATGGTTAAAGGGCAGGGTGAACACTGCATTAGCATTTTCCCCCCTGTGCCTTTTGATTTCCACAGATTTGTAAATAGTAGTTGCTTAATAAATGTGTTAAGTGTACTGAATGTTCAAGGCATGCTGAATGGTTCTATGTAATGATTCTTTTGGGAGTCTCAGATTCCTTATTTCCAAGATTGCTCAATCTTGGGGCCACTCTGTGCAGCAGTGAGTCCCAATGCAGATTGTTTTGGATTGAATCTCTTTGTGGTTTCTCTCTCACCTTCTGCAGTTCTGACCAGACAGCACTTTAAAAATCATTTTATGGTTTCATTCCCTTTCCATCATCCTTTTGGATGTCTGGGCAAAATATTGACTGAAAAGCCTGCTAATTCTGTATTCCCTCCTGTCTCAGGGCTTTGGATTTTACCAAAGAGGTAGATGATGGGGGTGTCCTATGAACTGATAGTTAGCCCTAGTCAGTATAATTTACAGATTCTAAACATTGAGTTGTTAAATCATTGCTCTTATGGATTATTGTTCTGCTCAGAAGGGACTTTAAACAAGAGAAGAAAAACAGGATTTGGTAGAGATAGAACCCTTTGACTTTTAGCATTATGTGTGTCTAGCTTAATGGTATTGGCTTCTGTTATTGAAAATCTTGCTGTTTGTATAAAAGAATAGAGAACAAAATATTTCATATGTTGATATGAGCCCTTATGAAATAAGTCATTGAACCATTAAACATGAGATTTTACCTTTAAATTGTGAGCCTTTGATCCTATAGGATTTTGTCAATAACCTGATAAAATGCTATAGGATCAAAAGCTCACAATTTAAAAATAAATACAGTCCTCTATGTCCCTGGTCATATGAAACATAATTTAAAAGTGGTTGCTGGTTTTATTTACTCCTCTCCTCATAATTCAGTAGACACTAAGTCCCTATCCAGTAGAAATCAAAATGAGGATACAGATTATGCCAGACCTTAACACAGTTGGGAGAGGAAATGATAGGATTATATGTGTGGTGAGGAGAGATGGTCTCATAGGATGTTAGATTTTGGGCCTCTTGTGGACCAGGGAACAGAATTGAGAAATCCACCCTCAGCTGGTCTGTGGGGATGGGAAAGAATTTGATATTTTGTTTCTCACATTCAAATCCAGCATCCAAAGCAGAGAAAAGCGACTCTTGCCATTGGGTTACCTTTGGTCCTGCAAAACTCTGAAGAGCTGCCTGGGACATCTAATAAGGAAATGAAAAAGAATGGGGGAAATACTCCTTTGCGGCTCATAGTTAAACTAAACCTTGTTAGTGTCTTTTTAAGAGCCAAGCAATTCTACCACCAAATAAAATATTTTTCTTTCATCCATGTTGCCATACTACTGACAAGTCTTCACCTCAGAACTCATCATTCAGAAATGTGTAGTTATTTCCAGCGCGTGTTTAATACTGTTGGAACAGTGAAGCAGCAATCAGAGGCCCTAGCCTAAGCAACTCAATGGGAGGGTACTCTGTACTTCTCTGATGGAGAATTTGGCCTGGGAGAAAGCAATATACATACCATGTGCCAGATTTGGTCCTCATTCTCTCCTGCATGGCTCACCATCCTTTCCAGCCAAACTGGGTCTATTCTCAGCTGGGGACTTGGGTAACTTGTGACTCTAAGAGACACAGACTTAGGATGACTAAAAATGATCTGTACTCTCAATCACTTGACAGTATTTTTATAGTAAATAAAGAGCCCTGCTTTTGAGCACATTAATCATATGTGCTTAATCTCTTTTTATTGTTTTAAACAGATTTTTCACAGTCCTGGAACTGGAATGTGAATGTCACTACTGTATATCAGCGATCAGACACTTGGCTTCTTCAGCAAAGTTAGGAGAAAAACAGCCCTGAGAGCCAAGTGAGTTTGCCCAAGTCATTAGACTTTGGAGGGGATCCTAATGCATTCCAATTTCAGGACTTGCTCTCACCACTGTTGGCTGGCAATGTCCTCAGCTATGGCTGCACAATGTGTAAGAGCAAGGGGAAACTTCTGCAACTCTGGAATATGGGGCTAGGATATGTGGAGGCAAATCCATACTCTTTCCGTAATGGAAATTCTTGGAGATAACATTGCAAAACTGTGATCAGCATGGCTTTGCTGCTATCTGGTCACTTTAGGAATAGTTTTTCATACTCTTAGAGCTTTTTTCAATCTGTATCAACTAAATATCACTCAGGATATTAGATCTATCTATCAGGATTTTATATTTTTCATATTATATCATATGTTATAAGTCCCCCAAAAGAAATAGCAGTATCACTAAACAGAAAACATTAATCATTCAATTAGCATTTATTATTTAGTTATTGGTTGCTAAGTACTATAGTGAATAGACATCTGGACTTGGAGTTAGGAGGACTCCTGAGTTGAAATCCTCTCTCAGAAGTTTATTCAGATCCTGGATAAGTCATTTAATCTCTCTCATCCTCAGTCTTCTCATCTAAAAAATGGAGATAATAGACCTCTTTGGGTCTTTGTGAGGATCAAATGAGATAATATATGTAAAGCTTTTTGTTAAAGTTAAAGCACTAATAAATGCTATTATTATTAACATCATTATTATTCCTTTTGCTATGTACCAGGCACTGTGCTATGCACTAGGGAATAAAAAAAAATTAAAAGGAGATAGTCTGGGTCTTCAAGGCTTTTACAAGGTAACCAATCTCAAGAGACATTTTTTCTCTGCCTTGGATCCTTGAATGCAAGGGAACAAAAATACTGCATTCTTTCTCTCCTCAAACCAGCTGAGAATGTATTTCTCAATTCTATTTTCCAGTCCACACACAGATATAAAAAAGAAGTCCTGTGAAACTAGCCTTCTTCACTAAACATATAATGAAAAATTTAATTTAATTTTTTTCCCAAAGAAATATATTAAGTGACTAGACAGTCCATTAGCATGATCAGCCCTTCATCTGGTATACTATACTGCCTCTTTGAAATCTTATTTGATATTGCCACCATTTTCCAAAACTTTGAAATTTTTGTTAAGCAATAGAGTGAAGTTGACAGCAGGGACAATCTCTTTGTAAAGGATTAGTTCATTTTCAATAGCCTTAAACCTCAATTTGAGAAATGCTGAGGACATGTCATACATAAGGTTTTATCCTTTCCCAGTGGATACTACCCATTCCATAAAGTGAGGCATGCCTGTCATAAAAGACAATGAGCCTCTCATAACATTAAAATCCATTGGCTAATCCAAAATACTTTATGGACCTTCAGAAATAAAAGCTCCAAATCTAATGATTGGACCACTTCTTTATGCTCTCATCTGGTGACCTTATAAGCTCCTATAGATTTCAAGTCTTACCCATCCATCCCCTTTTCTTTGCTCATATGGCTAACGCCATAATTCAAAACCATATTACTTCTTAACTGGACAATATTGCAATAGCTTCCTAATTCATCTTTTACTTCAAATCCCTTCTTTCCAACTCCTCTTTCACTCAGATATTCCTTCTTTTGAAAAATATAAATTTATTTTATTTTCAGTCTCAAATATCCCTTTCCCCCTCCTATCTAAAAGGCAAGAAATACAAAACCCATCACAAATATGATGTCATGAAGAACAAATTACCCCATTAGGCATGTTCAAAAAAAATAAACACAAATAAACAAATAAAGAGGAAACATTATCTAATCTGTCATCTGCACCCATCAGTTCTCTATCTGGAGTTTTATTCTGAGTCCTTTGGAAATGTGGTGAGTCACTTGTGTTGATCAGAATCCCTAAATCTTTCATAGCTGATTACCTTTA
This sequence comes from Myrmecobius fasciatus, assembly GCA_023553655.1. Lineage (NCBI taxonomy): Eukaryota > Metazoa > Chordata > Mammalia > Dasyuromorphia > Myrmecobiidae > Myrmecobius > Myrmecobius fasciatus. The sequence goes on from JAJPUD010005701.1 coordinate 41,281, forward strand.
CAATATTGCTGTCACTGTGTGAATCGTTGTCTTGGTTCTTCATACCTTTTCAGCCTTATTTATGCTTTATTCCTCTCCATGTACTTTATGGTGTAGCCAGACTGCTATACTTGCTGTTCCTCACACATATGACGAATAATCTCCCACCTCTGGGCTTTTGCATACTTGTAATGTACTTTCTCCTTGCCTATATTCTTTTCCAATTCCTAGCTTCCTTCAAAATTCAACTAAAGTATTGTTTTTTAGTCACGGTAAATAGATTTCCCCTCTGATCCACTATTCATCTCTTCCCCATCCCAATTATCTTGTCTTTATTTTCAGTATATCTTTATATATATATATATATATATATATATATATATATATATATTCATGTCCCCTAGGATAAAATGAAAGTTCTTTGAGGACAGAGGCTACTTTATTTTGTATTTTGTAGATACAAAACCTAGCACACAGTAAGCACTTAATGAATGATTTATTAGAAGCAGCATTATATAGAAACAGAAAAGGTGGGTTTTGTCAGGATTCTGACTTCTGATTTGAATTCTGTTGTTATATTCTGCTCCTGTGACCTTGCCATGACTTCTGTGATCCTTGTTTTTCTCACCTATGACATGAGAGGCCCAGAAAATACAACCTTCCAAATGCAACATCAGATATTTACTAGTTGTATGACTTTGGACAAATCCATTTACTTCTGTATGCCTCAGTTTCCTCATCTGTAAAACGGGGGAAATAAAAGCACCAACATCCCAGAGTTGTTGTGAGGATCAAACTACAGAATAATTGTAAAGCACTGGACAAAGTTCCTGGCACACAATAAGTACTATATAGATGTTAGCAATTATTATACACTAACAGCACATACAATTACATGTACATACGTATATATATATATACATATAGTTTGAGTCTTAAAAAAAGATTAAAAAAATCACATTTATTTGCAGTATTCTCTGCCTATGCTTAAACTACTGAATTATATAACATTAGTAACCTCTTTTTCCACACTTATTTGTTAGGTCCAGGGATTGTTTCCTCTTGGCAACAGCAAATTCATCATTCTCTAGTTTCCCCAACTCAGAAATTAAGGGCTTTTTTTTTTCACTTTCTCCCTCTCCTTGCTTGGCAGTATCCTCAATTGAAAACAAACAAGCTGCTAATCAGTTAAAGAAAAAGGGGAGAAAAAAATCTTTAAAAATTTTGTTTAGCTCCATCTGGCCTTAGAAAAACATGGAAATGGGTGATCAAGTACATTCTGCAGGATGGCTGACTTTCAAGGGAAACAATATCTGGATATTTCTGTGTCTAGACCACAGAGGAAAAATGCTTCATTGGTAATTAACCCATTCAAAGCAGAAAAGGTCCACATGGCTCTGAGGTACTTAAAGGGAGAGAGAATTCCGAGGGAGGCATGACCCCAAAAGATCCCCTGGATGGCTGCACGTGGCAGGAAGAATCAACACACTGCTTACTACTCTTCTGTAGTACTGAAGCTAGATGTAGGATTTTAGTAAACATGATACATTTTTAATTGAATTTTTGTTAAATTCACAAAGGAAAAAAATGAGTAATATTTTGAGGCTGAGAGATAGGTCAAAGGGTCTTAGGATTTTCTAGTATGGTCTATTAGACAAGTTAATTCTACCCTCTCCCATATATTAACACATACCTTTTTTTTCCTCCTATTACAAAAAGAGTTGAGCTTGTGAGGGACCTTATGATTAAATTTATGACAATGGTACATTGTAAGAAAACCAAATTGAGAATAGTGCAATTTTTTAAATTCACTGATTCTGGAAGAAGTTTATATAATTCAATAAGCATTTCTTAAATACCTACTACATACTACACACTAAGCTAGATGCCAGGGATACAATGACAAAACAAAATAATCCCTAGCCTCAAAAAGCTTACATTTGATTGGGAAAAATAACATTACATAAGTAAGTAAATGAAAAACACAAAACAACAGAAATAACTACTTGCTGATTCTTTAATAATAAACATCAAGCGAGGCATAAGGCAGGGAGATGTATGCTCACCAAATGTTTTTATCACTGCGGTGTAGGAGAACCAGTGAGGAATTCAAGTTGAAGAGAATTTTCTAAGGATAATAAAGCATCCCAGCTTCTCCTTTTTGAGCATCTCATCATTTTGGTTGCATGAAGCCCTGGAACATTTCAGGACCTCTTGGAAAAGATTTTATAAGAGAGTGGCTTGCCCATTAATATATGATAGACCAAATGGATGAAGACTTCCTATCAGCTGGATTATGACATGCATTTGAATGGACAGGATTATAACAGGCAGAAATATAGGCAATGACATTTCAGAAAGAATGAGTAAGATAAGCAGAGATAATGGAGAAATAAAAGACAGAATTTCTACATACAAGTAGTAGGAAGAGATAAGACTGAAAAAATAAACTAGGATCATATTATGAAAGTCTTTATATAGGCTATGGAATGTGTTTAATTTTGGAGGCAGTACATCTGAACCCAGAGAAGACTTTGGGGACTGAATGTGAATCACAACATAATATTATTTTCACTTTTTGTTGTTGTTTGCTTGTATTTTGTTTTCTTTCTCATCTTTCCCCCCTTTTTTGATCTGATTTTTCTTGTGCAGCATGATAAATGTTGAAGTATGTAGAAAACAATTGTACATGTTTAACATATATTGGTTTACTTGATGTATTCAAGAAGGAAAAAAATTGGAACATAAGGTTTTTCAAGCATGAATGTTGAAAATTATCTTTGTATTTTGAAAATAAAAAGTTTTAATAAAAAGGAAAAAAATGGAGGCAGTGGGAGTTACAGATTATGCAATGGATGGCATAATATTCCCACATGAGATCAACTTCTAAAGTCATGGACTTCTGGTAGTTGAAAGCTTAAGGGAATAGCTAAGACAAGCTCAGTCAGGGTTGAGAGTAGCTGCACTAGGCAGGATTTGATCCCAATACATCACTCAGCTCTCAAGCATAAGCCAGGAGTTGTCAGGTCAGAACTTCCTGGCCCCAAGTAGATTTCTACACAGAGACTACAGAACATTCTTGACTACAGAATAGATAAGACCTATCTCCGTACCAATGTCATTCCATTCTGGGATTAGCATCCAAAAATGATAAAAGGTGAAATTTTAGTCTTGACAAAAAGTCCTAATCTATGAAGTGAAGCTGTAGATATGAGCAAATATAAAAGAAAAAAAAAAGCTCAAATTTTCTACAATGAAGAACCACCAGGGCTGAAAAGAATCACAAGATAAAAATCCCAGAGGAAAGAAAAAACTCTGAAATAATCTTAAGTAGAAGTTCACAAAAAATGGATTGAACACAGTGGATGGAAGAAATTTGAAACTTGGAAAGAGAACAAACAGAATAAAAAGCCCAAAGTGGTCAGCTTTAACAAATAATTGACATTCTAAAATATAGAATGGAGCATACAGAACTTAGTGATGCAATGAGGTAATAAGAATATTACAACAAATTCAAAAGGTCAAACAATCATAAAAACAAATTGGATATCTATTATACAAAATAACTGATCTGGAAAACAGGATAAGGAAAGATAACTAAAGAATTATTGATTTCCCTCAAACTAATGAAAAAATCCCTATATATCATATTTTAAGAAATCACAAAAGAAAATTTCTTAGAACATTAGAGTAATCCAAGGAAAAATAAAAATAGAAAAAATATGTTACCTCCTGAAAGAAACCTCAAATTCAATACAATCATAAATTCATGTAAAAAATAGCAAATTTCTAGGAAGAGACCAAGAAGTCAAAGCCATAGTCAGGTTCACCTAAAATAGTAGCTCTTACAATAAAGAAAATCTTGGAATGATAAGGCTTATAAATACATAAATTATTCTAGAAACATTTCTTTTAAAATAAAAGAGAACTAAATAGAAACAAGGAAAGAGAAGAAGGGAAATTAAAATAGTAAAACTTATGAGGGAAGAGTAATAAAACAAACTTTTGGATTTTTAATGAATTATAAAAAGGATTATAAAAAAAGAAAAAGAAAGATCAAGATCTGGGCTGAGTGAAGAAAGGACAAAGCACAGAACAGAACACTATACTTATACATTATGGATATTAATCTGAATTCCCTTAACAACTTCTTTTTACTTTCTAAAAGGAAGAATGTGAATAAAAAAAGGAGACATTATAATAAAATAGAATGGAGGAAAGTGCTCTTAGTAATTATAACCATGAACATAAATTGGATGAACTCACAAAATGTGAGAATATTATACTACATTAGAAAAAAAGAATCCAATAACATATTATTTATAAAGAATATATCTATATTCCTACATAAGTATTAATATAAATATAAGATGAGGGGTTGGAGGGGTAGTAATCATGATCTCAGAAAATAGAATAATAAAGATAAGATTAAAAGATGTGAGCAGAGAAACTATAATTGCTTACAAACATCATAGATAATTAAGAAATGTCAATACTAAATATGTATACTAAATGATAAAATATCTAAATAACTAAAAAGAAAAATTAATCAAACTATAGAAAAAAATAAAAATCAAAGTAATAATTTTCAGAGACCTTAATGTGCTCCTTTCAGATTTGGAAAAATCTAATAAAATGATTGAAACGCAGGTAAAGATTTCAATAGAATTTTAGAAAAGTTAGATATGGTACCCCTTTAATGATTACTCCATGTGAATTATAAAGAGTATACCTTTTTTCAGGGTTTTTAAAAAAAGTACTTTTACAAAAAACCCTATGTACTAAGCCATAAAAAACACACACAAAAAGTTAAGTTCAGCAAATATCTTCCTAATGACAACACAATAAAAATTAAAATAAATAATTTTAATTGGAATAAAAGAGCAAACTAAATATCAAATAAATGATAGTAGAGAATGTGTAGGACAAATGAGAAATCATATAAACAAGTCATTTCATCTAAGAAATTAATTACAAGAAAAAATACCAACTTAGAGAATGAATCCAAAGAAGTCCTTAGAAGAACCTTTATATCCTTAAATATTCTGCTTTCATTATTAAACACACACACACACACACACACAGATCAATGAATTGTGCAATGTCACAATTAAAAATAACAAAAGCTAGAAAAACAACAAATCCAAAACCTGCAAATAAGTACACACATAAAATTTTTGAAAATAAAATAGAAGAGAAAAAAACACCATGAAATTAATATGTAAAACTAAGATTTTCTTTTAAAAGAATACAAAATAACAGGGGCAGCTAGGTGGCACAGTGAATAGAGCACCAGCTCTGAATTCAGGAGAACCTGAACTCAAATCTGTCCTCAGACACTTAACACTTCCTAGCTGTGTGACTGTGGGCAAGTCATTTAATGCCAATTGCCTCAGCAATATATCTATATCTATATCTATATAAACTCATTCAACCATTCTGAAGAACAATTTGAAATTATGCCCAAAGGGCTACAAAACTGTGCATACCATTTGATTCATCAGTGCCATTACTGGATTTGTATCCCAAAGAAATCATCAAAGAGAAGAAAAGACCCACATGTACAAAATTGTTTGTAGCAACACTTTTTGTGGTGGCAAAGAACTGGGAAATGAATGGATACCCATCAGTTGGAGAATAGCGGAATGAGTTACAGTATATTAAAGTAACTGAATATTATTGTTCTGTAAAAAATGATGAACAGGCTGACTTTAGAAAAGGCTGGAAAGATGTACATGAACTAAAGCTGAGAGAAGCAAGCAGAACCGGGAAAACAGCAATAGCAAGATTCTGTGATCATCAACTATGACAGACTTAGCTCTTCTCAACAATTCAGTGATCCAAGGCAATTCCAATAAAGTTTGGATGGGAAAATGACATACACAATCAGGGAGAGAACTATGGAGGCTTAATGCAGATTGAATCATACTATATTTCACCTTTTTTTCTCTTCTGTTTCTTTCTCATGTTTTTTCCCTTTTGTTCTGATTTTTCTGTCACAATATGACTCATATGGAAATATGTACAAAATGAATGTACATGTATAACCTAAAAAGAAGAATACCAAATACACACACAATTAGATAATTTGATCCAGAGAAAGAGAGAAAAATAAAATTCCCAGTACTAAAAAGTGAAAGACAAAACTTAATAAGCAATGGATAGGAAACTTAAAAAAATTGTTAGAATATAATTATTCAATTATATTGCAACAAAAGTGACAACTTAAAAGAACTAGATGAGTACTTTTCTTATAACATATCTATATTAAAAAAAACAAGAAATAAAGAATTGAAATAATTCTATTTCAGGAAAAAGAATTTATCCAAGCCATAAATACATTTTCAAAAGGAAAAAAGGCCTAGATATATTTAAAAGTGAATTCTATTAAATAATTCAAGAAAAAATTGAAGTATAATGCTAAATTGTTTGCAAAAATAGAGAAAGAAGTAATCCTACCAAATTCCTTCTGTGAGATAAATATTTTACTTATATACAAATCAGAAAAAGATAAAGGGTGGAAACCTATAAAATACTCTAATTCTAAAGCAAAAATATTGATTAAAATGTTAGTCAAAAGTATTATAACAATATCATTTCAATATTATTCATTACAATCACATTGGATTTCAGGAGAGGTTCACTATTAGTAAAACAGACTAGTGTATATCAATAATTAAAACAAAAAAATCAACAAATTTGATAAACAGATTCATAAAGAATTTCTTTTAAATCTAAAACTCATTCATGTATATCAAAACATCCAATTCTATGAACTGGAGTAACAATATGGTGAATATTACCTAACAAATCCAAAAATTAGCATTACTTATAAGTAGAGAAACTTTAGAAACCTTTCCTTCCATGTTGATTAAGGGTAAAACAAGGATGTACATCTTCATCACTATTATTCAACATGCTTCTACAAATACTAAGAAGTCCTAGCAGTACCAGATATGAAATTATATACAGTAATAATTATTAAAACAATTTGGTATTGTTTAAAAACAAGAGTTGATAAATGGAATAGATTAGGTAAAAATTACACACAAATGGTCAAGATCAGAGACACTATCAGTTTAAGGACTCAATGTTTAATAAATTTTATAGAGAAAGCTGGAAAGGAATATGATATAAATTAAGTTTAGATAAATGCCTAGTTATGTCATGAAATTTAATTTTTATTTATTTATTTTTATTAAGGCTTTTTATTTACAAAACATATGTATGGGTAATTTTTCAACATTGACCCTTGCAAAGCTTTCTGTTCCAAATTTTTCCCTCCTTCCCTCCACCCCATCCCCAGATAGCAGGTAATCCAATACATGTTAAATGTGTTAAAATATATGATAAACCCTATATATGAATACATCTTTATACAGTTATCTTGCTTCACAAGAAACATTGGATCTAGAAAGAAAAAAAATGAAGAATAAAAACAAAATGCAAGCAAACATCAAAAGAAAATGTGAAAATGTTATGTTGTAAACCACATTTACTTTCCATAGTCCTCTCTCTGGGTATAGATGGCTCTCTTCATCACTGAACAATTGGAACTGGTTTGAATCATCTCATTGTTAAAGAGAGCCATGTCCATCAGAATTGATCATCATATAGTCCTGTTGTTGCCATGTACAATGATCTCCTGATTCTGTTCATTTCAGTTAATATCAGTTCATGTAAGTCTCTCCAGGCCTCTCTGAAATCATCCTGCTGGTCGTTTCTTACAGAACAATAATATTCCATAATATTCATATACCATAATTTATTCAGCCATTCTCCAATTGATGGGCATCCATTCAGTTTCCAGTTTCTAGCCACTACAACAAGGGCTGCCACAAACATTTTTGCACATACGGGTCCCTTTCCCTCCTTTAAGATCTCTTTGGGATATAAGCCCAGTTGAAATACTGCTGGATCAAAGGGTATGCACAGTTTGATAACTATTTGAGCATAGTTCCAAATTGCTCTCCAGAATGGTTGGATCTGTTTATAGTTCCACCAACAATGTATCAGAGTCCCAGTTTTCCCACCTCCCCTCCAACATTCGTCATTATCTTTTCCTGTCATCTTAGCCAATTTGACAAGTGTGTAGTGGTGTCTTAGAGTTGTCTTAATTTGCATTTCTCTGATCAATAGTGATTTGGAACACCTTTTAATAATGTCATGAAACTTCAAATGGATATATTATTTGGAAGAGAATTCTTAACAAGAGAAAGAAAATCCAGCCTCTCCTATAAATTTAATGCAATTAAGCAAGAAATACAAAAAGAAATTCCATTCAAAATAACTGTTGATAGTATAAAATATTTGGGAATCTATCTGCCAAGGGAAAGTCAGGAACTATATGAACAAAATTACAAAACACTTTGCACACAAATAAAGTTAGACCTAATAAACTGGAAAAATATCAAGTGCTGATATTAGGTAGGCTGAGCAAATATAATAAAAATGACAATACTACCTAAATTAATCTACTTGTTTACTACCATACCAATCAAACTCCCACAAAATTATTTTACAGATCTAGAAAAAATAGAAGCAAAGTTCATCTGGAAGAACAAAAAATCAAATTTCAAGGGAATTACTGAAATAATGAAAAAAAATGCTAATGAAGGTGGCCTAGCTGTGCCAGATCTAAAACTATGTTATAAAGCAGCGATCATCAAAACCATTTGGTACTGGCTAAGAAATAGAGTAGTCAATTAGTCTGATAGGATAGGATCACAGGACAAACTAGGCAATAACTATAGCAAGCTAGTGTCTGACAAACCCAAAGACCCCAGCTTTTGGGATAAGAACTCACTATTGGCAAAAACTGCTGGGAAAATTGGAAACTAGTATGGAAGAAATTAGGGCTTGACTCACACCTAAGATAAGATATATATGGGTTCATGATTTAGACATATTGAGTGATACTATAAGCAAATTAGAGGAACATAGGATAGTTTACCTCTCGGATTTATGGAGAAGGAAGAAATTTGTGTCCAAAGAAGAACTGGGACTCTTAATTGAACACCAGATAGATAATTTTGATTATATTAAGTCAAAAAGTTTTTGTACAAACAAAACTAATGCAGATAAGATTAGGAGGGAAACAATAAACTGGGAAATCATTTTTACATTTAAGGGTTCTGATAAAGGCCTCATTTCTAAAAGATATAGAGAATGGATTCAAATTTATAAGCATTCAAGCCACTCTCCAATCGATAAATTGTCAAAGGATATGAACAGATAATTTTCAGATGAAGAAATTAAAACTATTTCTAATCATATGAAAAGGTGCTCCAAATCACTATTGATCAGAGAAATGCAAATTAAGACAACTCTGAGGTACCACTATACACCTGTCAGATGGGGATGTGGGAAAACTGGGACCCTAATACATTGTGGGTGGAACTGTGAATGGATCCAACCATTCTGGAGAGCAATTTGGAACTATGCTCAAATAGTTATCAAACTGTGCATACCCTTTGACCCAGCTGTGTTTCTATTGGGCCTATATCCCAAAGAGATCACAAAGGAAGGAAAGGGCCCCACATGTGCAAGAATGTTTGTGGCAGCCCTTTTTGTAGTGGCTAGAAACTGGAAACTGAATGAATGCCCATTAATTGGAGAATGGCTGAATAAATTATGGTATATAAATGTTATGGAACATTCTTTTTCTGTAAAAAAAGACCAACAGGATGATTTCAGAGAGGCCTGGAGAGACTTGCATGAACTGATGCTGAGCAAAATGAGCAGAACCAGGAGATCATCATACATGGCAACAACAGGACTATATGATGATCAATTCTGATGGACATGGTTCTCTTCAACAATGACATGATTCAAACCAGTTCCAATTTGTCAATGATGAAGAAGAGAGAAGACTATGGGAACTGAATATGGTTCACAACATAACATTTTCACATTTTCTGTTGATGTTTGCTTGCATTTTGTTTTTCTTCATTTTTTTTTTCTTTCTAGATCCAATTTTT
>JAJPUD010005701.1:60370-95671 GCA_023553655.1 Myrmecobius fasciatus
CAGCAGCATCTATTTAAAACCATCAGCAAGCATCATATGTAGTGGAGACAAACTAAAACCATTCCCCATAAGATCAGGAGTGAAACAAAGCTGCCCACTGTCACCATTACTATTTAATATTGTATTAGAAATGTTAGCTTTAGCAATAAGAGAAGAAAAAGAGATAAAAGGAATCAGAGTAGGTAATGAAGAAACCAAATTATCACTCTTTGCAGATGACATGATGGTATACTTAGAGAACCCTAGAGACTCAACTAAAAAACTACTAGAAACAATTCACAACTTTAGCAAAGTTGCAGGATTCAAAATTAATCCACATAAATCATCAGCATTTTTATATATTACCAACAAAGTTCAGCAGCAGGAGATACAAAAAGAAATTCCATTCCAAATAGCAGATGATAGGATAAAATATTTGGGAATCTATCTGCCAAGGAAAAGTCAGAAACTATACGAACTAAATTACAAAACACTTTCCACACAAATAAAATCAGACCTAATCAATTGGAAAAATATTAAGTGCTCATGGGTAGGCAGAGCGAACATAATAAAAATGACAATACTACCCAAACTAATCTACTTATTTAGTGCCATACCAATCAAACTCCCAAGAAATTATTTTACAGATCTAGAAAAAATAGTAGCAAAGTTCATCTGGAAGAACAAAAGGTCAAGGATTTCAAGGGGATTAATGAAAAAAAAGGCAGATGAAGGTGGCCTTGCTGTACCAGATCTAAAACTATATTATAAAGCAGCGGTCATCAAAACCGTTTGGTACTGGCTAAGAAATAGAGCAGTCGATCAGTGGCACAGGATAGGTTATCAGTTCAACCTAGGCAATAACCTTAACAATCTAGTGTTCGATAAACCCAAAGACCCCAGCTTTTGGGATAAATACTCACTATTTGGCAAAAACTGCTGGGAAAATTGGAAACTAGTGTGGAAGAAATTAGGGCTTGATCCTACCTAACACCACATACCAAGATAAGATCTAAATGGGTTCATGATCTAGATATAAAGAGGGACTTTGTAAGCAAGTTAGAGGAACGTAATATAATTTATCTCTCAGACCTGTGGAGAGGGAATAAATTTATATCCAAAGAAGACCTGGAACTCCTAATTGAACACCAGATGGATAATTTTGATTATTTTAAGTTAAAAAGTTTCTGTACAAACAAAACAAATGCAGACAAGATTAGGAGGGAAGCATCAAATTGGGAAATCATCTTTACATTTAATGGTTCTGATAAAGGCCTCATTTCTAAAATTTATAGAGAATTGTCTCATATATATAAGAATTCAAGCCACTCTTCAATAGATAAGTGGTCAAGGGATATGAACAGACAATTTTCAGATGATGAAATTAAAACCATCTCTAGTCATATGAAAAGTTGCTCCAAATCACTATTGATCAGAGAAATGCAAATTAAGACAACTCTGAGATACCACTACCCACCTGTCAGATTGGCTAAAATGACAGGAAAAGATAACGATGAATGTTGGAGGGGATGTGGGAAAACTGGGACACTGATACATTGTTGGTGGAACTGTGAAGGGATCCAACCATTCTGGAGAGCAACTTGGAACTATGCCCAAAAAGTTGTCAAACTGTGCATACCCTTTGACCCAGCAGTGTCTCTACTGGGCCTATATCCCAAAGAGATCTTAGAGGAGGGAAAGGGACCCACATGTGCAAGAATGTTTGTGGCGGCCCTTTTTGTGGTGGCTAGAAACTGGAAACTGAAGGGATGCCCATCAATTGGAGAGTGGCTGAATAAATTATGGTATATGAATGTTATGGAATATTATTGCTCTGTAAGAAATGACCAGCAGGACGATTTCAGAGAGGCCTGGAGAGACTTGCATGAACTGATGCTGAGTGAAACGAGCAGAACCAGGAGATCATCATACACAGCAACAACAGTATTACATGATGATCAATTCTAATGGACATGGCTCTCTGCAACGAAGAATTGTCTCAAACCAGTTCCAGTTGTTCACTGAAGAAAACCATATACACCCAGAGAGAGGGAAATGAAATATGGACTACAACATAACATTTTCATGATCTCTACTGACATTTGTTTGCATTGTGTTGCCTTTCTCTGATTCTTTTTTTTTTCTTGTAGATAGGATTTTTCTTGCATAACTTCTCAAGCATTTCAACATTATTAGCATGTAGTGGACTTCCTGCCATCTAGGGGAGGGGAGGGGACTGGGGGTAAAATTTGTAATGGAAAGCTTTGTAAAGATCAATGTTGGGGAACTACCCATACATATGTTATACAAATAAAAAGCTTTAACAAAAAAAAAATAAATAAAAATAAAAAAATTTAATCCAATTAGAATCAGAAGTGAAATAATAATTTTGGGGAAATATTTTCACTAAATTTCTTTAATAAAGGCCTATATCTTAGATACATAAAGAATAGATGCAAATAAATAAGAATAATCAATTACTGATAGAGAAGTTATTTAATAATATGAATAGGTAGTTCTCAAATAAAGAAATGCAAGCTATCAACAAAAACAACTCTGGGATTTTCATTATCAGATTGGCAGATATGACAGAAGTGGCAAAAATTGTTGGAGTATGGCATGGGTATACATATTCATATGCTATCACTGAAACTGTAGATTGATACAACAATTCTGGGTAATTAATTAAAAATATGCTCCCTCAAAAATTACTAAACAATTATTCACTTGTGTCTGACTCTTTGTGATCATACTGTTCATGGGGTTTTCTTGATGATATATTAGTGGTTTGCTAATTCCTTCATTAGTGGATTAATGCAAACAAAAATTAAGTGATTTGAACAGTATCACATATTTAGTAAGTGTCTAAGGCTGGATTTTACCTAAAATCTTTCATGACTTCAGTCCTAGCATTTTACGCCTGAGAAACCCAACTGCCTCCTAAACGACACTGAACAATACCTACTATTTAATCTGTCAATAGAAAACTATTGAGCATTTGCCCTCTAGGAAGCCAATGATGAGAACAAGAATACACATATATAAAACATATATAGCAGCACTTCATGTTGGCATAAAGATCTGGAAATAAAAGAATTATGTATCAAGTGAGGAATAGTTTAAAATTGTGGTATGTTAATATAATGGGGTTTTATTGTGTCATGAGAAATAACACATATGATAGATAGATTCAGAAAAATATGGAAAGAATTGTACAAATAGATGCAGAGTAAAATGAACTGAAACAGAACAATAATTTACTAGAAGACCACAAAAAATCATGTGAAGGAAACGCTTTTGTAAGACATCAGAACTTTGACCCCAGCAGCAACCAATCATGACTTCAAAGACTGGGGATGAAATATACTCCCACCTTTTGGCAAAGAGATGATGGTTAGAGTAATAGAATGAGGCACACATTCTCAGACAAGACCAATGTGTTCATTTGTTTTATTTGACTACAATTTTTACAAGGAATGGCTTCTACTAAGAAAAGGAGTTAGTGGTTAGTAATAGACATTAAAAAAGAAAAATCAATAAAATGTTTTTAAATGAAAAAAGAAGTTCACAAGTGGAACAATTTTGTTACTGTTTTAAAAACTTAATAGATTTATTTTTTAAAAGCCATAATCAAAACGTAATCTATTTTTATAGTTCCCTTCTCTTTTATTTATCTCTTGAAGTATTTGATTACTAAATTCACAACAAAAAAGAAAAAAAAATAAAGGTTAATCTCCAAGTTTTCTTACCTGTTTGTTCATTCTTAATTTATTCTCCTGGGTCTTCATTCATTTCCTACCTATATATTATTTTTCTTGATGATCTCATCAGTTTCTGTGGATTCAATTGTAGTCTCTATACAGATAATCCTCAAATCTATTTATAAAGCCCCAGCTTCTTTCCAGTCTTGAATGTCCAACTGTCTGATGGATAACTTGAACCCTAGGTTTTATAGGTATCAAATTCAATATATAATAACCTGAATTCATCATCTTTTCCCCAAAACCCTTCTGTCTTCCTGACTTCCTTAATGAGACATCACCATTCCCCTAATTACCCAAGCTCACAATAGATGCCATGCTCATTTGCTCACACTCACCTCTAATCTCTTAGTCCTATTAATTCTGCCTTTGAAATACTTCCCTTATATATCTTCTGTCCTCTGAAATTCTACCACTCTGGCACAGACATTTATTATTCTTGGTTAGACTATTGGAATAAACTTCTCCTTGGTCTTCTTCTTCATGTCTTAACCTTATTCCAGTCCATTTTCACTCAATTATCAAAGTGATTTTCCTAAAGTGAGGTGTAACTCATGAAAACGTGCTCCAAGTCACTATTGATCAGAGAAATGCAAATTAAGACAACTCTGAGATACCACTACACACCTGTCAGATTGGCTAAAATGACAGGAAATGATAACTCTTGGAGGGGATGTGGGAAAACTGGGACACTGATACATTTTTGGTGGAACTGTGAACGGATCCAACCATTCTGGAGAGCAATTTGGAGCTATGCTCAAAAAGTTATCAAACTGTGCATACCCTTTGACCCAACAGTGTTTCTACTGGGCCTATATCCCAAAGAGATTTTAAAGAAGGGAAAGGGACCCACATGTGCAAAAATGTTTGTGGCAGCCCTTTTTGTAGTGGCAAGAAACTGGAAATTGAAAAGATGCCCATCAATTGGAGAATGGCTGAATAAATTATGGTATATTAATGTTATGGAATATTATTGTTCTGTAAGAAATGACCAACAGAAGGATTTCAGAGAGGACTGGAGAGACTTGCATGAACATATGCTGAGTGAAATCAGCAGAACCAGGAGAATATTATACACAGCAACAAGACTATATGATGATCAATTTTGATGGACATGGTTCTCTTCAACAATGATGTGATTCAAACCAGTTGTTCTGCGATGAAGATAGTCATATACATCCAGAGAGAGGCCTGTGGGAACTGAGTGTGAACCACAACACAGCATTTTAACGCTTTCTGTGAATATTTCCATGCATTTTGTTTTCCTTCTTAGGTTGTTTTTTCTTCTTCTCTTTCTAGATCTGATGTTCTTGTGCAGTAAGATAACTGTATAGATATGTATACATGTATTGTATTTGTCATATAATTTATCCCATTTAGCATGTATTAGATTACCTGTCATCTAGGGGTGGGGGTTGGGGGGGAAGGAGGGGAAAAGCTTGGGAAAAAAAGTTTTTGCAAAGGTCAATGTTGAAAAATCACTCATATGTTTTGTAAATAAAAAGCTTTATATATTAAAAAAAATAAAGTGAGGTGTAACTATGTCAATCCCTCCTCCAGTCAATAAACTAAAGTGACTCCATATAACTTGCAGGATCAAATAAAAAAAACTTCTGTTTGGCATTAAATCCTCTCATTACATGGCCCCTTCTTGCCTTTTCAGCCTTCTGACATTTTCCTCTCCTCCAGCAAATCTTCAAATCTGAATGGCTATATAAATGCTATTATTGATCGATATCAAGGAATGGCTTTCATTTCTGAAGTGAGCATTCACTTGATTTATTTCCTTCTTATAAATCAATATCATCAGGCTAAGATTTGGAGGAATTGGATTCAAGGTCAAAACCTGGCAGACCCTAGTTGTGTGACCTTAGGCATAGTAGCAGAAATGGGTTCTCTATCTATAAAATGAAAGAGTTGAAAGAACAGCTCACTGAGGTACCTTTCAGCTCTGAAGTCCTATGATTGTTACCAGAATATCAAATAGTATTATGAACAGGATAAGATGCTTTAAGATTTTCCTACTTGATAAGATTATGGCATGTGCTAGGGATTTAGGTTCTTTTCTCTGTAAGTCTTTTTCTGTATAACCAAGGGCAAGCTACTTAACCAAAATGGGGCTGATAACTCTAGATCTCTAAATTGGGAATATCAACTATTAAGTTGATGATTTTAAAAAAATATTTGAACCAAATATATAGGACACAGTAGTAAAGTCATAAATACATTCAGCTGTGATAATATTCTTTTCATAACATGGGCTGGTAGCTATAATGTATTGCTATACATATTATGTTACATCATTTTTTTGGTTGTATCTGATTCTTTGTGACCTCATTGGGGATTTTCTTAGCAAAGATACTGGATTGATTAGTCATTTCCTTTTTCACATCATTATACAGATGAGGAAACTAAGGCAAACACGGTTAAATTGCTTGCCCAGAGTCATACAGCTGGTAAGTGTCTGAGGGTAGATTTGCACTCAAGAAGATGAATATTCCTGATTCTAGGCTTATCACTCCATGAACTGCACCACCTTGTTGATCCTATATATACTATGTAGGGGCTGGTAACTATACTACACATTTTGTTTTCTCAATTCAACTCAATTCAATTAATATTTATAAACTGCTTACTGTCAGGTAAGGAGCAACAAGGCATTGACTATGAATACAAAATAAGGCATTGAATCAAGAACATGAATTCAAGTCCTATTACTCAGACACACAAATATATGTATATGTGTGTATATATGTATACTTATATGTATAGGTATAGCTATACATGCAGATATGTATAGTCTGTGTGTATGTACATGCACATTGGTTAGTAATTGCCCATTGTTGAAGAGGACCAAAGTGACATCACTATGTTAGAATCAAGTTTTAGTGTGTCACATAGCATTTTCACTCTTTTTGTTGTTGTTTGCTTGCATTTTGTTTTGATTCTTTCTCTTTTTTTTTACTGGTTTAATTTTATTTTTCTTGTGCAGCACAATAATTGTATAAATATGTATGCATATATTGGATTTAACATATATTTATACCATGTTTAACATGTATTGGACTACTTGCTATCTAGAAGAGGGCATGGGGGAAGGGAGGGAAAATTGGAACACAAGGTTTTGCAAGGGCTAATGTTGAAGAATTGTCCATGCATGTTTTGAAAAATAAAAAAAAAAAGCTTTAACAAAGAAAAAAAAGTTGTAGTGTGTCTTACTGTGGCTGATCAGATCAATTCAAGCTTGGAATTCTCTGCCACAGGTTGATCACAAAAAGTCTACATGAACATTTGGGATGGATTCACTAACTTTGTGCATCTTCTGTTTCTTCTAAGATATTTCAATTCTGTTTTGCTTAAATCTCCTCTGATATATATATATATATATATGTATGTGTATATATATGTGTATGTATATATATAATATATATAAATATGTATATGTAAATATATACATATTTATATATAATATATATATACATATATATGAGACAGAGGTGGAGGGATAGGAAGAGAGGAAAGAAAAAAAAGAGCACACATATAATCTGGGATAGCACCTTAAGGGGTGTGTGTGTGTGTGTGTGTGTGTGTGTGTGTGTAAAACCATAGGCAAATTATCTAACTTCTCAACCAAAGCAACTAAGACTGTTAAATTAAAAATGAATTGAGATTCAACTTTGGTAGAGGGAGATTTGAGACCAGGAATTCTCACATCAATTAAATCATGGGTTGAAAAAAATAGTGCAAGGGACTTTGCTACTTGGTAGTCATAAAAAGACCAAAATATTGTCAAGTTCTTTATTTCACATAGTGTACATTTAGTAGGGAGAGATATAACCCATACACTGCTAAGTAAATACAAAATATTTACAAAATAATGTAAAATGATTTCAAACTGAAGGGAGTGCTAACAACTCAGAGATCTCATACAGGAAGCAGCCTCTGAAACAGATTTTGAAGGAAGCTGATTGTCTTTAAGACATGGAAACAACCTATGCAAAAACACAAAGATGGGCTGGAAACTAATTAACTAGAACTAGTAGACATGGAATGAGTATTAGTTGATTAGTCTGTATCAGAATCTGCGCAGGGAAATAATATGAGATAAAAATGGAAAGGTAAGGTGGGTACCATAGTGTATAAAACAGGTTTTTAAAATGCCAGCCTAAGGATTATGTATTTTATTCTACAGGTAAGAGGAAGCCACTGAAGTTTTTTTGAGTAGAGAAACACAATCAAATCCACAAAGTAGGACCAACAATTAATTAGGCAGCTGTCTGGAAAATGAGCTGGAGATTGAAAACAAACAAACAAACCCTAGAACCCAGGAGCTCAGTTAAAAATTTTAGGAACTTGTTTATTATAATTACTAGTTTAGGCAAGAGATGGTGTAAGCCCAACCTGAATTGAAGGCTATTTGAGTAGATGGAGAAAGTGTGCAAAGATGGAGAAAGCCAAAATGAAGACTTGACAACTGATTGGGTAGTGGAAGGGGCAAGGAAGAGAGGTCTAGAATCACTCCGATATTCTAAACTTGTCTTACTGGGAGGATGGGGGTGTCAGCTAGAGTTATAGGGAATTTGGAGTAGGGATACATTTAGATTGGATGTAACTATGAGAAACATTTTTTCATTTGTAACAGGGTCTAAAATAAGAATACATTATCTCTAGCTATTCAGTTATACTAAATTTACATATATTTGCCCTTAAAAACTGCTTGCAAACTTTTCCTATCATGCCTATAATTAAAGATTAAAGATTGAAAACTGCTGAAGGACTTTATGTTGAGTAAAAGATGCCCTTTTAAAGAAACTGATAAGTGACAAAGAATGAATAATTCTGACAACTGTGTGATATTGAATTATCTCATTGGAACTCCTCTATCCAGCTTTAGACTTTTAACTATGGCTGAGATGTGGACTGCTGATAAATTATAGCAATATTTTCTCTGGTACATGGTAATTGAGAATGGAGTGGCTATTAGATCACCATTTAAGAGACAAATCAGCAAATATCAAAAGACCTCAAATAATGGCTGTAATGACAATCAGATAATGGAATAGAGAAGACTATTGGCCACAAATGGTTTTTTCAATAAGTGTAGTTACTAATATCATAGTATTAGAACTGTAGGAGGAAAGAAGATATGGAAATATGCTTTTTAAAGTACCAATTATGTTTCCTGGGCAACTAGGTGAGACATGGATACAGCAACAGGCTTGGAGTCAGGAATACTCATCTTCCTGAGTACAAATTTGGCTTCAGCCACTTACTGTGTGACCTTGGGCAAGTCACTTAATCCAGTTTGCCTCAGTTTCTTCATCAGTCAAAAGTGCTGAGAAGGAAATGGCAATTCCAATAGACTTGTAATAGAAAATGTCATCCACATGCAGAAAGAGAGCTATGGAGACTGAATGTGGATCAAAGCACAGTATTTTCACCTTTTGTGGTTATTTGTTTGCTTTTTGTTGTTTTTTTTTCTTTCTCATTTTTTTTCTGCATGTGGATGACATTTTCTATTACAAGTTTATTGGAATTGCTTTGAATCACCTCATTGTGGATAAAACCAAGTCCATCACAGTTGATCATCACATAATCATGTAGTGTACAATATTTTCCTTGGTTCTGCTTACTTCTCTTAGCATCAGTTCATGCAAATCTTTCCAGGCTTTTCTGAAATCAGCCATGCTCATTCTTTTTTTTTTTTAATTTTATTTTATTTGCATAACATATGTGTGGGTAATTCTTCAACAATAACCCTTACATAGCTTTCCGTTACAAATTTTTCCCCCCAACTCCCCACCCCTCCCCTAGATGGCAGGATATCCACTACATGTTAATTATGTTAAAATATTGGCAAATTGAATATATATATACATATTTCCAAACTTATCATTGTTGTGCAAGAAAAATCTTATCTACACAAACGATATATCAGATAAAGGAAACACAATGTAAGCAAACATCAATCAAGGAGTATGAGAATGTTATGTTGTGGTCCACATTTCACATCCCTCTCTCTGGGTGTATATGGCTTTCTTCAGTGAACAATTGGAGGTGGTTTGAAACATTTCATTGTTGAAGAGAGCCATGTCCATCAGAATTAATCGTCATATAGTACTGTTGTTGCCGTGTATAATGATCTCCTGGTTCTGCTCATTTCACTCAGCATCAGTTCATGTAAGTCTCTCCAGGCCTCTCTGAACTCATCTTGCTGGTCGTTTCTTACAGAACAATAATATTCCATGATATTCATATACCATAATTTATTCAGCCATTCTCCAATTGAAGGGCATCTATTCAATTTCCAGTTTCTAGCCACTACAAAAAGGGCTGCCACAAACATTCTTGCACATGTGGGGCCTTTTCCTTCCTTTATGATTTCTTTGGGATATAAGCCTAATAGAAATGCTGCTGGGTCAAAGGGTATGCACAGCTTGATAACTTTTTGAGCCATGCTCATTCTTAAAAGCTTATTTAATCTGTAATAAATTTGAAGTATATATGTAATCATATTAATTTCCTACATTAATAAAGCTTTTTAAGTTTCTCAAAACCCATCATACCCACCATTTCACTTGATCTTCACGATGACCCTGTGAGAAAGGTACTATTATTAATGACTCCACTTTACAGATGAGGAAAGAGAAGTTACTTGCCCAGGAAAATATAGTTAACGTCTGAATTAGGATTTAAACTCAAGACTTTCTGACTCCAGTGCTCTATATACTACATCAAATTGCCTTTTTGTAAAGAATAGCATGAATAGCAGCTTAGTCACTTGCTAGCTGCATAAATTTTGAGACAATATTCCTTTACAAAATCATTCTGTGCTTCAGTTTCCCTATTGCAAAATAAAGATAATAGCATTGAAACTATACTCTCAAAGAATTGTTGTGAGGATCAACAAGATAACATGTAAAATACTTTGCAAACTTTAAAATAGTATCTGTTTAATTATAACTAACAATTATTTGTTGTTATATATAACATTTGTAATTTTACCTAATGACTATTTTTCAATAGAATGTAAGTTATTTTTAGAAGAAGATAAATTCTAGGTTCTGACTTGGAGAAAGGGAACAAGCATTTTTATTAAATACCTATTATATGCCAGGCACTATGCTAAGGACTTTACAAACGATCTTCCATTTGATCTTCACAACAACATTGGGAATTAGGTATTGTTTATTATCCCCACTTTATAGTTGAAACAATCAGAGATTATATGGTTTCATAGTGTCCCATACCTAGTACATGTCTGAGGTTGGATTTGAATTCTGGTCTTCCTGACTCCAGGCTCAGAACTCTATCTACTGTGTTGTTTTGCTGACTTCAATTATTTCACATGGCAGCACTACAGTTTCACTTTGGAAAAAACATTGGCTCCAACATAAAGCCTTTCTCATATATCCCCCCTAGTTTCTGGTACCACCCCCCAAAGTTACTTTTTGTGTATTTATTTTATACAAACCTCTACATATACATGTTGTCTCCCTCTATCAAGTTCAAGTTGCTTTGATCAGGGCAATTTTATTTATAATTTCAGATCCTTGTATACTCTCTATCACATAGTATGTACTCACTAAATGTTTGTTGATTGATTGATTGATTGATTGATTGGAGAACATTATTTCCCAGGTAGAGGCCCAAGGAATGGGGACTCAGTGAATAGGAGCAAGTAGAAACTCTTAGACATCAATAATTTATTTACCACATCTATTTTAAAGGACAAATAGAAGAAACCTAGTCAAACACTATTTACATATTCTGAATTGAGGAACTTCCCATGCTCAACTGTAATTGTGGATCATTTGTATGATAAGTACATATGATACTTATGAGAACATAAGAGATACATATGATGCATATTATAAGTATATTTAGTGATTTGTATGTAAGTCAAGAATGTTCTATAAATAACTATGGAATAGATAACAAATATTTGATGAATTTATTGAGATGTTGAGGTAGGAGCAGAAAAAGTAAATATGAAATTCATGGTTAAAGAAGGGTGATTCATAGAGTAGACTCTTAACTGAAGTCAGAAAGGTGTTGCCTGAGGCAAAGGACAATCATTGAGGGGAATGGAGTCAGGGGTAGAGATTGATTAGGAAGACTAAACAAAGGAACTGGATAGAAGGCAAAATCTTGATACCAGAGGGGCTATATGTAGACCCAAAAAAGAAAGCTATTTTTGAACACAAAAACATTACATCTCAAAATTAATCTCCTCCATACTTTTTATATGTGTATGCCAAAATTTGAATAAAGCCCATTCTATAAAAAAAATCGTGGATGAAGTCAACAATCAACCTATTAAAGTCAGTAAACACCAAGGTTTTATTTTTATTCTCAAATATCATCTGGTCTTGGAACTTTGAAGAAATGTGTTTGTATCTAAGGTTTGGCTCCCACTGATTTTAACTCCTAAGTCAGATTCAATGTGCCAAAAATCAGACCGTAACTGAATAAAGCCAACCTATCTGAATATGATTTATAACATCTGATCCAAAATAACAAACTAAAAAGTAAAACCCTTTAAAATTCCAGTTATACTGAGAGCCTTGACATGTGACTTCTCTTCTTTACTTATCATTCCAAAAGCAATTATTCCTCAATGGAAAATCCACTATACCTCTCCCCTTCCAATTTTGAATTGAGATTCTCTCAGTGTGGTGTATTTCTTTAGCCCTGAATTCCCTTGAAAACAAAGAATCTTTATATTCTCCCCAACCTCCCATGATTTCCCCTTTCTGGAATTAAGAATAAACACCTCGAATTTCTACAATGGAGAGATGCTGTGTAAATGATCTGTGTAAAATGTGGGTAAGGTGCAGATGATTTTGTGTCACACTGTTGTGAAAAGGCTATTTAATCCACAGCTGTGACATTTGACTACAAGAAAACGATACCTCCTGATGAGAGTCTGACTAATATGCTCCTCTATAGAAGCAATTGAAGAAAGATCACAGAATGTGAGGAGGGGCAATGATCCCAACAGCCATCTAGACCAACCTATACCTCCTAGCCCCCCAAAGAATTCCCACTACAATATACTGCACAGATAGTTATTCAGTTTTTCCTAGAAGGCACCAATGAGAAGGGTAGTAATCTTGATATCTGATATGTAATTCCATCTCATGTATAGATAGCTCTATTTGTTGTCATCTTTTCTAATATCAAGGATACATTTTGTTGTCTAACTTTCCATGACTCCATTTGGGTTTTTCTTGGCAAAGAAACTGAAGGGGTTTGCTGCTTCCTTCCTCCAGCTTATTTTATAGATAAGGAAATTGAAGTAAGCACTGTTAAATGAATTGTCCAGGGTCAGACAGTAGGTTAGTATTTGAGGCCATATTTGAACTCAGGGAAATGAGTTTTCCTGATTTTGGCCTGGCAGTATTCACTTCGCCACTTACATTTATTTTTGGCAAAGCTGTGTAGTACAGTGGGTATAGCACTAGGCTCAGATGACTGACCAATTAATCAATAATTATTAATTGCCTTCTATGTGACAGACAGTAAGTTAAGGGCTAGGATATAAAAAGAGGTAAAAGACAGTCCTTGTCCTCAATCTGCTGAAGGTATACTGATTTTTTAACCTCTCAGCCTCAGTTTTCTGATTTGTAAAAGGTCATGGGGATAGGACTGGACTTAATGGCCTTTGTATTTCCTTCTTACTCTAAATCTATTATTCTTTAATTCAGTGATTCTACTTAGTGCTAGTCAGAGAGCACGCCTAACTCCTCTTATATATGCTAACTCCTCAAACGACAACTATAACTGCCCCCTCTCTCCCAGTTCAAGATGCAATGTTTTTGTGAGTATCCTCTGCATGCATGGCTAATGTGGCCCCTCAGTGTGGCATCTGCCATACACTCTCAGAACAAGGAAACCCAATACCACCTATATAGTCCATTCTTCTCTTCACAGGTGAACAATTAGAAATGTTCTGACCTTTGGCCAATGGTGGAGAGCAAATTTTCAAGTGACCAAGAACATTTGTCTCCTCTATTATCCTTTCCTTTCTCCCCTCAGTTGTAAGCTATGTGGTTACTCTGCTTGTCTTTGTTCTAGATTTATTCTTTCCTTTTCTGACTTTTTCCTCACCAACTTCCCTGCTTCCAGCTTTTCAGCAGCACAATGGAGAGCAGCTTCTTCTCTACCTTCTCACTCACTGCCCCTTAAATATGACTTCTGCCCTCACAACTCTTTTTTAACTGCTCTCCCACAAATAAACTCTCTTATCAATAACCTCTTTATTGCCCAATCCATGGATATTTTTTCAAGCCTTATATTTCTCAACCTCTCTGCAGCTTTTAGTACCTTTCATCATCTTTGCTTCCTGGATACATTTTCCTTCCTTAGTTTCAAAGGCATCACACTGTCTTCATCTTCCTACTTTTTAAACTGATCTTTGTCACTTTATCTTGCTCATCATTTTCCCAATTGCTTTTTATAAGAGTTTCTCAAAACATTTTCTTTCTCTTTTCTCTATACCTCCTTTCTTATCTTCACTATCAAAGATCATCTATAACCTTAGACCAGACCGTCTCACTATTCCTCTACCCTTTATTAAATAAGCTCCAATAGCTTGCTACTACTTCCAGGATCAAATACAAAATCCCCCTTCTGACTTTTGAAATCTTTTATAACTTGGTCCATTTCTGTCTTTTCAGTTTTCTTTCACTTCCCCTCCACAAACTCTATAATCCAGTGACTGAGCCTCTTTGCTGTTTCTAGCACAAAACAGTCTATTTCCCAATTCCATGCATTTTGATTGCCTGTTCTCCATGCTTTAAATTTTCTTCCCTCCCTCTCCTCTGGTTCCCCTGGCTTCTTTCAAGTCTCAGCTAAACCATTAACTTCTAAAAGAAACTTTCCCATTTTTCCTTAATGTTGGTGCTTTGCTTCTGTGATCATCTTCAATTTTATCCTCTTTGTATATAATTTTAAAAATATTTATTTACACTAAACACAAAATATGAAAAAACAAACTAGAAAAAGAGAGAAAAAGAAAAAACAAAACAAAACATTATCATGTGCCCAGCAGAATATTAGGGAATATGTAACAATAAATTTCCAGTTCAAGAAAGCATATAAAATAATAGAAGAGAATATATTCAGGACTGTCTTCCTTTTCTTTGCTTCCTTGTGGGTTATTCTTTTGTTCTCTGCTGTGCACTTTTTAATTTACTTTTCCCTACCTTCCCCAAGTAGGTTACAGTCAAGCATGGATATATTTAAACATAACATATATATATATATATGTTTGGAATTTTCTGACCTATTCCATCTTCCCAGAATTCTCATCCTTTGTATCTAATTTTTAGTATGTTGCTTCTTTGATCTAGAAACTCTGGATTTTGGCTATGATGTTCACAGAAGTTTTCATTTGGGTTTTTAGGAGATGACCAATGTATACTTTCTCTCTCTCTCTCTCTATGTGTGTGTGTATGTGTGTATTCACATCTGCATATATACCTATATATGTATATATACACACATGTATATATATGCATACACATATATCTGCATGTATGCATATATACATATACATATGCATTTACACATGCATAAAATGCATCTAAAATAATATTAATATGACTGAGATATAATGTAAAATTTTCTCTTGATTGAATTTTTAAGTTTGACTTTGAGATCAATGATTTTTTTCTAATAAGTTTTACTCCTGATTTTTCTTATTGTGTTTGTGTATATCTCTTATTTCCTATCCCTGCTTACTCTTCTACTTTTTATTCTACTCTTTATTCTATTACTTGCCTAATTCCTCCTCCCACTCATGGATTCTTCCCTTATCTTTTCCCTCTACTCTTTCCTTCCCTCTTTATCCCATTACCATTAATCTACATACCTTATCCCAACCTGGATCTCCTTTTCTAGATGGTTGACTTTTTTCCCCCAAATCTTCTTGTTTTTCTTGGATAGTTCTTTCTTTTTTTTAAAGTTGTTCTCTCATTTGGTTTTTAAGTTCTTTTATTTTTGTTCCTCTATAAATTTCTTCGGGTCAGGTAGCCATTTAAGGTTACTCTTTGGGGTAGGAGAGGTTTTTTTAAATTTTAATGTTCTCCTCTGAAGATGAACTCTGGTCTTCCCTATTCCCATAGTAAGTTTCTATGGTTGGGTTTTTTTTCTTTTTTGCCTGTTCATTTTTAAAAATGAGAATGTATTAGTATAACCACCTCTAATCCTAGGGTAGGGGGAGGAGGGAATGGTACCTTTGGCTTCACTTCAGCTCTCCCTCTGACCTGGAACTCCAAACCCTTGCAAGTGTCCACAGCAAGCAGTATCCCTGCCCTACTGCTTCTGCACTCACTGGCTGGGGTTCCTTCTTGTCCAGGGGCTAGTCTCAATAGTATATTTGGACCTGACCTTTTTAATAAGCAGAGATTCCCTTCATCTTCCAGAATCCTGCTCCCCACAATGTACAGAAGACCAAAGTTACTATGGTTTGAATTGAGGCTACCTCCAAACCCAACTAGCTTCAGGGTTCCTGGCTTGCTGTTTTTGTGGAGCTAGTCTGGAAGTGTTTATACTTCATACCCATTAATCCTCCCTTTCTTCTTTCTTCAGGTCTTTCTTCAAGGTCTTCTTGAATTGTTCTAAGTTCTGCTCCAAGTCTTAATTGTTTTTCACTATCTATGTTAGTCCTGAAGCACAATTTTATTTAATTCCTTGAGAATCTGGAGAGTTTTGGAATTTTCTGACCTACTTCATCTTCCCAGAATTATCACCTTTTGTATATAATTATTAGTATGTTGCTTATTTGATCTAGAAACTCTGAATTTTGGCTATGATGTTCACAGAAGTTTTCATTTGGGGGTTTTAGGAGGCGATCATTGTATACTTTCTATTTCCATTTTGCAATCTGGTTCTAAGAGATCTAAGCAGATTAAAAAAAATTTTTTTTGAAATATATCATCTAGGATCTTGTTTGGATCATGGTCCTCAGGATGTGATCCCCTCAGTTCCTAGGATCTTAGCCACACTGCTGTATGGCTGCTTGCTTCTGAACTTCCTCATTGTTATTTTTTAATATTTATTTTTTTTCTTTATTAAAGATTTTTATTTGTTAAAACATATGTGTGGACAATTATTCAATATTAGCCCTTGCAAAACCTTGTATTCCATTTTTCCCACTCTTCCCCCATCACCTCCCCTAGATGGCAAGTAGTTAAACATAATTTCTTTTTTCATTATACCTTCTAGGGCTTCCTTTCCTCAGTACACCATTCCTGTCTTGTTAAAATCTGGCCTTAGATACTTATTTAACTGTGTGATCCTGAGCAAATCATTTAACCCTAGTTTTTTTTTTTTGTTTTTTTGTTTGTTTTTGTTTTTGTTTTTGTTTTTGTTTTTGTTTTGTTTTGTTTTGTTTTGTTTTTTCCAGTTTCTTTCCTGGAGAAGGAAATGACAAATCACTCCAATGTCTTTACCAAGAATACCCTAAACCCTGTGATAAAAAGTTTGGCACAACTGAAAAATGAACTTATTTTTTATGTATGTTATATTTATTTAAAATGTGTATGTATGTTTTCTTCTGATACATATCTTTTATCTTTGTATCTCCAGTTCCTAGGATGGTGCAGAGATTATAATGAATGTCTTTTGGTTGATTAACTGCTCAATATCTCTGTCTACTCTTCTGAGTTTTAGATCTACATCTTCAGCTGTCAATAAGGCATTTTGACAAGGAAATAAATATACCTTATCAGTATGTCCAAATCATGTCTTAAGCTGATTTTATTAACTCTCCCCTTAAACCTGCTTTTTCTTCCACTTTCACTCAATATCTCTTTGTAGCATTGCAATTCACCCTCTCTCCCATGTCTGCAACTTTGGATTTTTGTCTTGAATTCTCTCTTATCTCTTAGCTCTCATAATCAATGAGTTCTGTCCTTTTGATTCCAACTCAACAACATATCTCACATTTGTCTGATTATCTCTATTACTATTCTACCATCCAGGGCTTGAAAAATTGCAATAGCTATACACGGCAGCAACAATACTATATGACGATCAATTCTGATGGACATGGCTCTCTTCAACAATGAAATGTTTCAAACCACCTCCAATTGTTCACTGAAGAAAGCCATATACACCCAGAGAGAGGGATGTGAAATGTGGACCACAACATAACATTTTCATGCTCTCGATTGATGTTTGCTTGCATTGTGTTTCCTTTATCTGATTTTTCTTTCTTGTAGATATGATTTTTCTTGCACAACAATGATAAGTGTGGAAATATGTATACATATATTCGATTTGTCAAGTATTTTAACATAATTAACATGTAGTGGATATCCTGCCATCTAGGGGAGGGGTAGGGAGTAGGGAGGAAAAATTTGTAACAGAAAGCTTTGTAAGGGTTAATGTTGAAGAATTACCCATCCATATGTTTTGCAAATAAAAAAAAAGAAAAATTGCAATAGCTTCATTACATTTATTCTCACCTTCTCTCCCTCCTCCTTCCAAGTCATCCTTCTTATAGTTGCTAATTGTTGAAGTTGCTGAATTAAAAAAAATATATATGTATATGTACATATATACATATATGTACATGTATGTATATACATATACATGTATATGTATATATGTATATATATATATGTCACTTCTCCTTGTTCAGCAAATAAAATTCCCCCAAACTTTCTGTATCTTTCTGGTTCCTCCCTGAATCAAATTCACAATCCTTTGCTTAGAATTTAAAATCTTCCATAATCTGAGGCTATTTCATCTTTTGAGTCTTACTGTAAGTTATTATCCATCATGAATTCTAAAGTAAAAGAAACTGGAAATGATCTGTTTCCCATGACACCTTTTAAATTTTTGCTCATACTGTTCTTTATGTCTGCAACTTTTGCCCTTCTCCACCAATATATTCTTTAAAATTCACTTCAAATACCCTTCCTTCTTGAATTATTTTCTTTAAGGATCTTTCTTCTCAGACCCCACCTAAAACTTCACATTTTTTTCATATTTTTATGCAACATTACTAATTTTTCTTTTTAAAAAATTATTCTATTTTAATATATGAAATAAAATAAGCATTTTTGTAGCATGGTATAATAAAAAAGATGATTGCACATGAAACTACAAATATGCTATGTACAATTTGCTATTCCTTTTAAATATACAACAAAATAAACAAGTGAATTTCTTTTCTTCTTCTCTTTCCCAAGCTACTATGGAGATAGCTACTATTAGACATAAATAGGCATATATGTGAAATTATTCCATACATACTTCTATTTATCAGTTCTTTATATAATATTACTGTATATGACAGATTTCTGTGTTAAACTATAAGTTCCAGATCAAAGAATCTGTCATATAAATTTTGTTACTCTTCTAGTGCCTAGCTTAATACTCTGTACATAGTAGACTCAGCAAATCTTTGTAAAATGAATGAAATTAGCTTTGCCACAGCACTAGAAGAGTAACAAAATTTAGATAAGACATAATCTTTGAGCTAGAACAAATAGTTTGTGAGGAAGAGAAATGAAAATAGAGAAATCTGTCATATATATACAAAGAGACTTGAGTCCAAAAGAGGTAAAGTGACTTTACAAAGAACTGCTAGAAGTACATATAGAAAAATTATACACACATATACATATGTATATATACACTATACATACATACATATACACACACACAAACACACACATGCACACCTATTTTTGTCTAATGGTGACTATGTCTAGGATATCTGAACTCCCCCAATGAAATCTTCTCTTGAAACAAATTAATTATAACTTAGAAGCACAAACCAACAAGTTGGCCATATCCGATAATATCAGCCCCATTTTGCAATAATAGCTCCTTTCTTTTTTTATCAAGAATGGTGCCTTTCTTTCTTCTGTTTTAATGTGTATGTGTTGAATTATTCCTATATCTAATTTTCCTGTACAGGAATAATCTATTTTCTGGTAAGTCCTATCTTCTCTATCATTTATTTGAACTTTTAGAGAAGGCTATTTCTCTCCTTGTTCTATATTCACACATAAGGCATTTCAACATCCTTGTAGATAACTGTTCTAATTCTGATTTTTTTGCCTTTTTGCGTAGGCAATTGAGGTTAAGTGGCTTGCCCAGAGTCACACAACTAGGAACTGTTGAGTGTCTGAGGCCAGATTTGAACTCAGGTCCTCCTGACTTCAGGACTGGTGCTCTATCCACTGCATCACCTAGCTGCCCCCTGATTTGTCTTTTTTTATTACCTTTCCCACCCTCCACAATTTTTCAAGTTCCCTAGCACATTTCATTTAATTCATGTAGTTTTCTTCTAGAAGTAAAAGTGGGTTAGATTCCCAAGCACTCAAGAAGTTGCCTTAAATTAGAAAATACCAGAGGACACTTTGATCTCTTCTTTCATGCCCAATCAATAAGTTATATCTAAACCTTAAAATGAATATGGTAAATAACAAAGTTGGAGAATACCTTAGAGATGATCTAGTCCATCCAGTACCTTCCATTTATAAATGATGGGATGGAAGCATGGAGATGTTAAGTGACTTGCTTAAGACCACACAGATTTTTAGGGGTAAAGTTTCGACAAAATGTTGGGTTCCTAAAAACTACAAACTTAGCAGATGTGACACCAAAGAATCTCTTGACAATATACCAGGTGAAAAAGACCACAGAACAAGAATGTGTCTGATTAGACAGATTAGACAGGAGAGATTACCTTAAGCTGTTAATATATGATCAGTTGCTCTATCAGAAAACACAGATTTAAGGCTTAAGACAAGGAGGTTCCATAAAAAAATGGGGGAGAGAAAAACATTGCTAAATAGATGTGTTGGAAAGAAGATAGAATGTTTTCAATGAAATGGCATATCAGGAATGTCCTTTTTTCTTTTGATGAGTGGAACTTATTCCATGCACAATGTTTTCATTGCACCTGAAACCAATCGAAAGAAAAAAAAAAAGTAGCCAAGTTTATAACAGGCAGGATTGAACAAAAGTTCAGAATGTTACAATTACAACATTATATTGCCTCATTTTTAGGAGGCATTTTAGGATTAACCATCAAAGATAATGGCTCCTTGTTGTTTGAGGCTATTGCTGTAACTATGGAAGAGCCAAGATTTCTAATTGGCAGAAAAACATGGGAACCAGTTGCTAAGAATATTTCTTCCACAGTGAACATTTATTCTACCTTCAATGAGAGAGGAATTACAAAAACAAAGTCTTACCGAGGAAATAAAATTCTGGGGTCCTTGGTTCTTTTAGAGTAGAGGCCTTAATGAGGGATTTAGCAACCTCCAAGGGCCTGAAGAATCATGAAGTTCCTTTCCCCCCTTTTTTAAAAGGTACTGAGAAATTATATAGTTTTTAAACTGGACAATGAATTTCTCTGAAAATGAATAATTGTGTCAAACAAAATATCAATGCAAATTTGAGAGTTAATAACCAATTAGATCAAAATCATTGTCTTAAGAAGGGCCATTTTAGAAAGATAAAGGTGAATAGGAGGAAAGTTTTTTTGATTGCAAGTAAGGTTCAGTATATTGGACCCTTATTGTCTAGAAGGGCTCCATTTAGTCAAGTCTAATTATCCAAACAAACTATACATATTATCTCACTTGAGGCTATTAAGGAGTTATGTTGGTAAACAAAATTTTAGTTGTAAAAGAAATTTCAAGAATCATAGACCTAGTTTATAGATAATAATGAAGATTAAATTTGTACCACATTACATGCAAATAAAATAATGTATGTAAAGCATTTTGCAAACTCTAAAATATTATATGAGTTTAGATGTTGATAACAATACAGTGGGTAGAGAGTAGATTTTGGATACATAAAGACCTGTGTTTGAAATCTGCTTTTGACACATATAGGCTATATAATCTTAGACAAGTCACTTATATGAGAGGTGAAGTAAGGATATCCATTATCACCACTATTATTCAATACAGAACCAGAAATGTTAATTAGAGCAATACAACAAAAAAAATGGAATTAGAATGGACTGTGAGGAAACAAAACTATGATTCTTTGCAGATAATATGATGGTATATTTAGACTAGAGAATCCACTAAAAAAACTACTTGAAAAAATTAACAACTTTATCAAGGTTGTAGGATGTAAGATAAACTCACATAAATTATTATTATTTCTTTATGTGACCAACAAAGCCCATCAGCTAGACATAGAAAAAGAAATTCCATTTAAATAATTGTAAACCATATAAAATAACTAGGCACCTAGCTGCTAAGAAAATCCAGGAAGTATATGAACATAATTACAAAACACTTTTCACACTAATAAAATTAAATCTAAATAAATGCACAAATATCAATTGCTCATGGGTAGGTTTAACCAATATGATAAAATGGGAATCCTCCTAGTGAGAAAAAGTAAGAAAAAGTCTTTAACAATATTGTTTGCAATTTTCTCTAGATGAATATAAGTTCTATGTGAAGTCTATGAACCTGTTATTTCATTTGTTTTTTAGTAGAGAGCTAAAAATTATAAGTTTAGTATTTTGATTAACTTAAAGACATATTTTATTATTATTACATTATATATGTATTATATGTATACATATTATTATTACATATTAATGCATTATTAATAGGTCAATGAAAAACTGTTAAAGTCCTTTAACCTAAGTCACTAATGGTAGAGATGCTATAGGATATGATTTTTTTTTTTTTTTTGCTTTTTGCTGAGGCAATTGGGGTTAAGTGACTTGCCCAGGGTCACACAGCTAGGGAATGTTAAGTGTCTGAGACCAGATTTGAACTCAGGTCCTCCTGACTTCAGGGCTGGTGCTCTATCCACTACGCCACCTAGCTGCCCCCAGGATATGATTTTGATGAAAATCCGTGTAGCAAACTTCCCATTTTTTTTTATAACTTTCATACCTTTGTCAGTTTATCAATTCCAGTACTATATTTCTAAATTCTGTGTACTTAGAAATGTTTTCAAGAGATAGAATAGTTTTGTCACTGTTTTCCACACAAATATCAATTTTTTTTTAGAAAAATGTTCATTGAAAATGTTCGTCATATTTAATAAAATCAGTAATTTTGAGTCCAGATTTGAGTCTTGGCAAGTGGCCTAAGTTGAGAGTGGGTCATCTTGATCATTCCAGATAACTTACCACTGGACACAAAACATTATATCAGCGAATTATCCTCAATGATCATGGAATTTAGAAATATAAGGGATCTCAGGGAATCATTAAATCTAATCCAATTTACAAATTAGGAAACTGAGATCTTAGAGGTATAGTGATAGATTTAAGAGCACATAGTGGTGGTACCATAAATGGTTAGAACTGAGAACTGAACCCAATTCCTATGATTTCAAATACAGTACTTTCCCCACTACCTCATGCTACAACATGGATTATCCAGATGAATAATGTGACTAGGTCAATTATTGCAGCTTTGTTTGAAGTCTCCCAAGTCCTGGTTCTGCCACTGCCTATGATTGTAAGGACATTTTATCTCTTGGTCAAAAGGAGATAATAATGTTGACATTGTTACCTAGGAGATGTCAATTTAGGATTTGGAAAGCAAAAAAATGGATATTTAAAAGTCTGGGATACCATCCTGTTTCCCCAGTTTGACTATTTCACAGGGTACAGACAGTAATAAAGTATATTGTGGCCTTTAGGGACTGGTGACATGTAAATGTGAAGAGTGCAGCAATATTTTTCTTGTCTTGACCTTTATCATAGTTCTATTTTAAATCAGGGCTTTTGCCTCTCAAAGCTAATAGGAGAGACAGCCATTACCAGGGGCAATACCAAAGAATTCAAGTTTTTCACTTAACAAACTCTCTCTGGGGAAGTTGACATTTGCATTCATCTTTTAAAAGAATTTTCAATAAAAAACAACACAGGCACTTGAGTGACTAATTTTATATTTCTACAATGTTAACTCTCTCCACTGAGTCAATATTAGGATAATAGTCTGGAAGATAATTTACAGGTCATCTAGGTCATCTACAGGTGGGAACACCAAGGCCCATAAAATATATGTGATATTCTCAAGGCCATATGGATAGATAATAGCAACATCAAAATCTAAACCCTTGTCCTCAGATTATGAATCCAGTATTCTAAATCCATTTCTCATATCATCTTGGCTACATCACTGTGAATTATCACTTATTATTGTACTTCTTCTATGCCTCAATTTCCTCATCTGGACAATAGAGATATGAGACATCACTTCTTGTTTTTTAGGTTTATTATATAGATGACTGAGAAAATAGTTAAGAGTGAAAACATATCTATTAGTATGTTAGTTGTCTCTCTCTCTCTCTTTTTTTAAATAAAAAGTGATTCCTAAATGTTCCTATTCTTTTTAATCACTAAATTTTTCAAATGCTTCCTGAGAACATGCTGAAACTCAGAGAAAATCAGATGAAAAGCTAACAGCTATAAGCAGAAGTCTGACTGTAAAAATAAAAAATAAAAAAAGTGGAGAAAATATGCTGGAGCTTCCCTGACCAAGCCAAATTCTGCTTTGCTTGTATTGATCTTTCCTGTTAAGTCATAATACTATAGAAAGTGAATGTATAGATGACAGAGAAATGACAAAAGACAGTGCTGTAATCTTAGGATTCTTCTGGAAGTGAAATTTGGGAGAACTTTGGAGAACAGCCTTGGCTTTTTCACCATACTGAGAGAATTCATATGATTTATTTTTCTTGAGTGCAATTTTCTCAAACCCTTTCTCCACCCGCTGTAGGGCTATAGCAATCATCTAATTTCTCTGAACCTCAGTTTCCTTATGTGCAAAAAAAAATAACACTATGGACATGATTTGCTTTGCAAACTTTAAAATGCTGTTTTGTTGTTATTATATTATGTATATGTTAAATTCTTGACTCCAAGCATCTTCTTCTTGAGCTAAAATCCAGCCTCAAACACTAACTGTGGAGCCATAGGCAAGTCATTTAAGCTCTGTTTACCTCAGTTTCCTCATTTGTAAAAATGGAGATAATGAAACACCTTCCATCCAGGATTGTTGTGAAGATCAAATACATAATCTTTCTAAAATGCTTAGCACAGAACCTAGCACATGTTGTTGTTCAGTCAAGTTTGACTCTTCATGACCCCATTTGGTATTTCTTGGAAAGATACTTTAGTGGTATACCATATTCTTCTCCAGTGGATTAAGACAAACAGGGTTTAAGTGACTTAGCACAGTTGTTAGCAAATGTCTGAAGCTGGATTTGAACACAGATTTTCCTGACTCCAGACTCACTATCTATCCATTGAGCCAACTAGCTTCCTCTCAGGTAGTGCATAATAAGTACTTTTAAAATAGCTATAGTAATTTTGTTTCTATATATTTTTAAAGTTAAACTGGAAATTAGCACCTTTGTATTTCCATTTTGCTTGAATGACTGATGATTGGTACAGATTATCCATACAAAAATTATTTTCACTATGTAAAATGTATAGAAGTTTGCCCACCATTGCACAACTCTTATTCCTATCTCTCCTAACAGTTCTTCAGAAGAACATCTTAGATTTTGAAGGAACTTGATGAGAATGGCAAATGTCCCACCCAGATCGCTTTCGTGTTTGGCTACTGCTTTTTGGGAAAGTGCAAAGGCTTGACCTCCTGCTGAGACTTGGCCTCTCTAATAAACTGCAGCAGAAAACCGATCCATATTAGGAAAAGGACAGCTGATCCAAAGGCCAAGTTAAACATGCCACACTTAGTTCTCCTTTCCCACTCAGGTTCCCATGTGTGGTTATACGTGCTACTCCAAATGGATTAAGACATCCCTGATTTCATCTTGCTCAACTTGGAACATGTCAACACTGCTTCTTTGCTCCGTTTGATGGTTTATGGGGCCAATGGCCAATGATTTCAGAGGGAAAATATTCCGTTTTTAAAATTTTGTTATGTGTGAAATGTCTGAGAGATTTGGAGGTGCTTGGGGTTGGGGAAGAAATAACTATAATAGAAGATCAAAGCTTCATAGTTTATCTGATGATGATAATTTTAGTGCAATGGAAAGAACACTGACCTCAGAATCCATTCTAATTCCTGTGATCACATCCTAGCAGGGTAAACCCCCTTATCTATTCTTCCTAATAGTTGCATTCAATAACAGACCACTATTTATTAGATATAATACATTTTGGTGCCAACTCTGTGGAAGTAGGGTGGGTCCTGTGGATCTTTTTCAGAATGTTTTTAAATGCATGCGATAAATTACGTGAGAGTACAACAAAGGAAACCAATTATATTGAAATAAAGTATATATAGTCAACAGTATTTTTTTTAAGTACACAAACTTCAGGTTAGGATCCTGGTTCTAGCAATTATCTCTAAGGAATCCTCCAGACCTGATATTCTGTGACTTTATGAATTGGAATATACTTTCAGTATGAAGGATAAAATCCTGTCACATCATTGTAACAATGAGCACAGTGGCTGCTCATTACAGATGAATAAATGAATGAATAAATAAATGAGTACATTATGTATTTGTATTTACTGTGGAGGAATTTATGAAAAGTGAAAATGTAAAATGTGCCAGAGATATCTTTGCATTTAATATTAGTTGCAAAACCATCTGTTAATCAAGGATTGTCTTCTCCATGGTGACTTCTCTGATCTTCACTAGTTAGGAATGAACTTTCTTCCTGTTTTCATAGCATTCTACTTTTCGGTACTAAACTAGCTTATTTTGAATCATGTGATTTAATCATGGAATAAGAAAGAGAAGTAAACAAAGAACAGTCCACTGGCTACATCAAAAGAAAATTAGGAACATCCTAGCATGTTGGACTTATTATTGTAAATTTATAGGAGGACAAAGAGAGATACACAAGATTGATGTTGTAAGCTAAATTGTTGCTTGTTATATCTATTTTGACAAGATTGTAAATAATTAGCACTTTGGAGCAATCATTTGAATATTAGATTGTTATTATTAGAAAAGGAATAGGTACCTACTTATATTTCATCCCAGAATAGATTGTATACTTTGTTAAAAGAACAATGGCTCTTTTTCTATTAAAATTACCATATTAATCCAGCTTCCTATATATTATGATTATCATATGTTTTCAGATAAATGTGATGCAAAAATTTCCTCCAGTTGTTTCCCTTATAATTATAATTGCATTGATTTTGTTTTTGCAAAAATATTTTGAATTTCATATCAACAGAATTTTATCTCCTTTGATATTTTCCATCTCTTGCTTGATACTTTAATCTTATATTCTCTACAGTTATGAAATGTATCTTCTTCATGGATACTCTAAATTTGTTATTATATCTGTTATATGTACATAGCTTATGTGAGATTAATAATACTCTAAATATATACAGAGGTGATTAACACCTTTTTAATTGAATTATATGATAAAGAAAAACTTAATAGAAATTGAAGTAAAATTAATAGAGTCATAATTGATTTATTTGTACTTTTTATAGTAAGCTGAATAGATTGTAGCTATGGTCTCCTTATGTAGAAAACAGTTGGCATTTCATTCAGTTGCTCAGGCATTATAAATCTTCCTGTGTTATGGCTATGAGATAGGTGTATATACACAAACACATATATGTGTGTATATATCTATACATATATGTATATTGTAACACTAATAAAATATTTTGATATATAATAATAGTGATAAGACACAAATTAAAATGAATTCTATTATTTTATATAATTTTAGTAAAAGTTTCTCTTCAAATTCCATTCTGTATAAGGAGTTGGGTAGTTTGCTACATAATTCTCACCCTCCCATAGAGTTATGTAGAATCAAAACTTAACCATGTATGTCAAGAGAACATTCAATGCCAGGATTCTCGGTATTCTGACTAATCAGCTGACTTTCTTAATTAGTTTATGGCCCTGATTCTTAAACTGGGTTGTAACTCCAGATGGGTCTTGTGGACCCATTTGCAAGTTGTGAAATTGTGATTTATTTTCAAATGTTTAATTTATATACCTATTTTACATTATATACCTGGGGTCAAGTAAAAATTTCTCAGGTGAAAAGGTCAGTAGTGGAAAAAGTTTAAGAATCCCTGGTTTATAGTTTATTTCTGCAAAGAAGGAATCAGAGTGACAGCTCCTGAAGCTGATAGGAAAAGTACTAATGGTATTAGAAAACAAGACAAGAGCAATTAGTGTTTTTCATTTTTCACTTGACCAGTGAAATCCTTTTTTCTCAGTGGCAAATAGCAAGGGATGAAGAATATTTCATATTTCAGTTCACTTTTTGATTGTTGATTTGAATTTCCCTTAAAGCAATCAACAAACATTTATTCACTACATACTATGTAACAAAATTGTGCTAAACACTGAGGACACACAGGCAAAAAATGAAAAAGTCCTCACCATCAATAAATTTATATCCTCTCTAGAGAGATAACTATACATATTTACAAAAGAAATCCATGGCATTTTTGAGAGGGATGAATTAGCAGTTGGGGAATGAAAAAGGAGGTGGCAACTGAACTTGGAGGAGAAAAAGGGGATTATAAAAGGTAAAGATAAGGTGAGAGTATATTATTGGAATAAGGGATATCCAGCAAAAAAGCACAGAATATTAAATGGAATGTTTTTTGTGAGGAATAGTAAAAAGTAGGCTTCATCTTAGAATTTCCCATGAATACTACAAGTTCAGTTTGTGTCAGTAAGTGGTTTATGGCTACCATGAAAAGAACTACAATAAAAATTATTTAAATGTATTATCTTTCTATGTACATTTTGAATTTGCCTATATTTGTATTTCAGAGTTTCTACTCATATCCAGTCTCTTGTTGAGAATATTAGAAATTCTGTATTTTGTTAAAGTTCCATTTTCTCCTAGATGAATTATAATCAGTTTTCCAGATAATTTATTTTTGCTGTAACCTTTTAACTTGTGCTTTGGTGGGGGGAGGAGGAGAGGGACAAATAAATCATAAGATTTTTTTTTACTTTAGGATAGTTGCATCATTTGTCTTTTGTGATCCGGATTGTGGTATCTTTGTGTGAAATGGATATACATACATACATACACATCTTTATATATATACATATATATACATACATACATGTATACATACATATATGAATATACCTATATATGTATATATGTATGTGTGTATGCTTTTTTGATTTCCCTCAGTGGTAGATCTGAATCAATATATATGAACAGTTGATTAACTTTGGGGGCACAGATCTGAATTTCCTTCCATAATGGTTTTATTAATCCAAAGGCCCATAAAAATAGCTCTATTGTAGGTATTCTCATACCCCCTTCAACTTTTCTCATTTTCCTCTTTTTTCATATTTGCCAGTCTGATGAATATGAAACACAATGTCAAAGTTGATTCAATTTGCATTTCTCTAATTATTAGTGACAGTTTTTTTTTTCCTTCATGTTTGTTGAAGGCTTGATTAGATTTTTTTTCTTTTGGAAACTGCTCATATCATTTGACCATCTATCTGTTAGGGAATGACTCTTAGTCTTCAATTTGAATACTATATATTGAAGATATGAGGTCTTTATCAGGTAAACTTGCAATGAAACCTTTTTTGTTGTTATTTATTTCCATTCTAACTTCTACTCCTTAGATTTGTACAAAAGCTTTTAAATGCTTTATAATTAGGATGGTCCATTTTAGCATTTGCAATTCTCTCAATTGCTTGTTTAGTTGTAAATTCTTTTCTTTCCTGGAATCTGAAAAGGTAATTTCTTGTTCTTCTAATTTGCTTATGATGTAACTTTGTATATTTAGGTCATACATCCATTTTGCAATTATTTTGGCATGTTGGTTTAACCTAATTTCTTCCATGTTGCTAATCAGTTTTCTAGAAATTTGTCAACATAGTATGTTCTTCCCCCAGTAATTAGGGTCTTTGGACTGAATGAATATTAGGCTATTCTGGTTTTTGGCTTCTGTATGATATGTATCTAATATATTTTCTTAATTACCTCTCTTTTTTTAACCAATATTAAATCATTTTTGTAGATAGTACAATTTAATTCCACTTTATTCATTACTTTTTCATAATTACTCTTGAGCTTTTATTTATCTTTTGTTCTTTATGAATTTTTTTATTATTTTATCAAACATTAAATATTCTTTTGGTAACTTGATTTATATAGTACTGAATGAGTAAATTAACAAATAATAATGCCATTATTGATAATTTGGTTTAACCTCATGAAAACTTTACATTTCTCCAATTATTTAGTTGTATATTTCTGCAAAACAACAAAAAAAGTTTTTACAGTTAGATTCATGTAGTTTCTGGATAAATTCTGGTAAATGTAGTTTTGGTATTTTTTAAAGAAAAACCGCAATTTTTTTCTTGTGACACTTTCGTTAAAATACAAGTAATTCAGTATCAGGCCTTTCAATCATTCGAATGTATTATCTCTGTCTCTCTCTGTCTCTTAGCTTTGTCTCTGTTTCACTAGCTCTCTCTCTCTCTCTCTTTCTCAGTCTGTGTGTGTATATATATATATATATGTATACATATTTTATATATATATGTGGTTACACACATAAACATATATAAAT
The DNA here is from genome assembly GCA_023553655.1 of Myrmecobius fasciatus. Classification (NCBI taxonomy): domain Eukaryota; kingdom Metazoa; phylum Chordata; class Mammalia; order Dasyuromorphia; family Myrmecobiidae; genus Myrmecobius; species Myrmecobius fasciatus. The sequence goes on from JAJPUD010005701.1 coordinate 90,654, forward strand.
ATATGTATATATGCATATGTATACACATATGTGTATATATATAATTTATATCTATATATGTTTCTAGATAGATAGATATCACTTTCCTGCATTTGTATTTCAAAGTATCTCTGCATATCTATTCTTTACCAAGAATATTTGAAAGTATTGCACTTTGTTAAAGTTCCATTTTCCTCCAGATGAATTATAATCAGTTTTTCAGCTAAGTCATTCTTTTCTGTAAGCCTTTAACTTTTGCTTTTTTTCCCCTTTTTGCTATATTATATCATAAAATTTTCCTTCCTATAGGATAATTGTATCATTTCTCTTGTATGATCCTGATTGTGATACATTGATACTTGAATTCTTTCCCTTTTAAGATTTTTTGCAATATTTTGATTGCAACATTCTTAGGTATTTTTAGTTTAGTGTTTCTTTTGGAGATGATTTTTCCTATTTTTACTTTGTTACCTGGTTTTAATAAATCTGGATAATTTTTTAGGGTTTCTTGAAATTTGTATCTAGCTTTTATGTTTGTTCATAGATTTCAAGAGTCCATTGATTTTTAAAATTATTTCTGTTTGAACTATTTACTAGGACATTTGCCCTTGAAGTAGATACCTAATTTTTTTTCTCTTTTTTTCAGTCTCTTGATTGTTCTAATATTTCTTTTCTCATGGAATTTTTGAGTTCTTCCATTCTGCTACTTGTGCATTTTTTTGGTCTTCTCTCTAAAGCTATTTAATCTTTCAATTTTATTTTCCTAAACACTCATTTCACTTATCATTTTTTATTTTTTGTTTAATTTCTTCCAACTTTTGAAGAAGTTTTTTATAAGCCTTTCATTTTTTGTAATCCAAGTAACCAAGCTATTTTTTTCCTCTGATACTTTAGTTATAGTTTTTGTGTCTTCTTTTGGCTTTATTTATTAGTCTTATCTTAATTGATAATATAGAATTAATACATCTTTGGTCTCTTCTGCTTATTCATATTTTCAGCCTCTCTTCTTGGATTGGAATGTTATGTTCTAGTCAGTCCAGTCAGGAACTCTTATATGGGCTAGCCAGACCTTATTTGGTACTGCCTTTTCTGTAGTTTATATGGCATTTCCAAAATGAATGGCATAGGCTGGCACCATGCCCCACTCTTTGCTTTGATCTTTTGCTCTCAGTCTTTTGATGGTCTATTGTAGGTTCTGGCCTCAGTACATGTCTCCCACTCTTTTCTCATCTTCCAGCAGGGGGTTGGTTTCAACTCCTTCTGTAGCCATGAGAGACTCCAGTGAAATGTTGGGATTCACATAGCTTTCAGGACTCCTGCACAACAGCCCTCTCCATTTCTTTCAGCCATCCAACACCCAGACTCTGAGGTTACCGAGTTTACTATTGTGTCATCCAGTGTATACAATGATCTCCTGGTTCTACTGTTCTAGCTTGCTGAAGCTGGGAATTGGTTTCTGGATAATGCTTATTAGAACACTTAATCTTATCTGCCCTAATTAATCCTATCTGCCCTACTTTTCCCCTTTTAGAACACTACTGGTTTCACTCTGAGGGACCTAAGAGAGGTTAAGTGACTTGATTGTGGTGACACGGATAATAAACAAAGATCTGAGGTCTTACTTAGGACAAGTTCAGCACTTGGTCCATTATTTCATGCTTATGCTTGATCAGGAAAGCAGCATGCACAGTGGTCAATGGTAAGAACAACAATAGTTAATGAAATTAAAACTGAACTCTATATAATCCCAAAGAAGAGAAATGAAAATTTATATTCCTCTATTCTTTGCAGAGGTAAGAGACCATGGATTTGAAATATGGCTTCATTGTTAGACTTTATCAATGAATTAGTTTGGCTGAACTGCTTTATTTACCTTCCTTTTTCATTTTATTAAAAGAGATGTTGGCTCTTTATGTCAAGGAATTGGAGGTCTTGTGGAGAAAAGTGATATAAAAATAGATGCTATTGATTTTTTTAAGGGAATTGTGAAATGATTTGGTACTTTCTATCTCTTTCTTTCTCTCCCCCAGACAGAATTGCCACAAACGGCTGAGAGGTGAGCATTTTCTCCTTGTCCCCCATTCCCCACCAGAAAATGGAAACTTACAGGAATAGCTTATTAGTTGAATGACCTGTGCTTTCCCAGACAAACCTCAAAGAAAAGCTCCTGGGAAGATGGCGAACTGCAGACAGCTTTCTCTGTGAACTCCTGAGACCTTCCCTCAGACCCAGACAAAGTGAGCCTTCGAACTGGTTTTGGAGTGAGGGCTCCGCCAAACATTTGGACTACAACACACTTCTATCAAAAATCTACCTGGAAAGAACTCGAGAAGGTTAGCCTCAGGGGAAATCGGCCACTGGTCGCAATTAGACTCCAGTCGGGGCGGAAGTCAGGGCTGCGAAAGAGGGGCAGATTTTAGGCACCCAGGAAGCCCCTGGGAGACGCCTGGGCCACTTTGCTCTGCTTGCGAGCAGGTGCTTTGGCAGATATGCCTTTGGTAAAGGGTGGATCAAGAGCAGCTGAAAATGTGGTCCTAGTGCGAATCCCGACCAGCCTCAGACCGGAAGTCAACTCGGCAAACTGCCCCAGGGCAAATACAAATTGTTGCAGTATTTTCTGCTGGTGACCGATATCCCAACTTTAAATCATGACCAAGAAGCGGAAGAGAGCTCTCACCATAGAAAGCTTTTATGGAGAAAAAATAGAACAGTCCCCAGATCCTGACATTATGAAAACAATCCCAGATGAAGCCACAAAACCAGACTTAGGTTGGTCTCCCTTTCAGAAGGCTTACCTGGAAGATTGCATTAAGTATCTCAAAAGAGAGCTAGAAGAAGAATGGGGAAATAAATTGAGATCAGTGCAACAGAAATATCAAAAACTGGAAAATAGGACTGGTGAATTGGAAAAAGAAAACAGTTCACTGAAAAACAAAATTGATGAATTGGAAAAAGACAACATTTCACTGAAAAATAAATCTGGCAAAGTGGAAAAAGAATGCATTGAATCAAGAAATTCAACTGGCCAGCTACAAAAGGCACTTAAAAAGATAACTGAAGGAAATAATACTTTAAAAATTAAAAATTGAACAAATAGAAGTAAATAACTCAATAAGACTTCAAGAATCAGTCAAACAAAAACAAAAAAAACAAAAAAATAGAAGAAAATATGAAATATCTCCTAGGAAAAACAACTGATTTGGAAAACAGATCCAGGAGAGACAATTTAAGGATTATCGGACTCCCTGAAAGCCAAGATGAAAAAAAGAACCTGGATGCTATCTTCCAGGAAATCATGAAAGAGAATTGCCCTGATGTTTTAGAATCAGAAGGCAAAATTGGCATTGCAAGAATTCACCGATCACCTCCTGAAAGAGACCCCAAAATTAAAACCCCAAGGAATATCGTGGACAAATTTCAGGACTATTGCACCAAGGACAAGATATTGCAAGCAGCTAGAAAGAAACAGTTCAAATACTGAGGAACTGTAATAAGAATCACACAGGATCTGTCAGCTTCCACTTTAAAGGATTGAAGGGCCTGGAATCAAATATTCCAAAAGGCAAAAGAACTTGAATTACAGCCAAGAATAAGTTATCCAGCTAGAATGAGCATCATCTTCCAGGGAAGAAGATGGTCATTCAATGATACAGGAGGATTTCACCTATTTCTAATGAAAAGACCTGATCTGAACAAAAAATTTGACCTCCAAATAGAAAACTCAAGAGAAGAATAAAAAGGTAAAAAGGAAAACTCTTGAGAACTATATTTCTACTATAGGTATCTGTAAAGAATGGCAGTATAATTTGATTTTTCTTTGATAATAATGGAAAAGAAATTAGAGGTGGAAGGGAAACCATACTGAAAAAGAAAAAGGGGGGAGGGGAGAAAGGAGGCAAAATAAAGTAAAAATAAAGGAGGTAAAATAAGGCAAAATCTCATAAAGAGACATAGAAGATCTAATATAATTGAGGGAAAGAAGGGAGGGCGATGAGTATTGTGTAAACCTTACTCTCATTAGATTGGACTCTAAGAGAGTATATCAGACACATTTGGCTTCAAAGAAAGGCCTGACCCTCCTTGTGGGAAGGTAGGAGGGAGGGGAGAAAAGGAAAGGGATAAACTAATAGAAGGATTAGGGGAAAGGTATAAAGGGGAGGGAGGGACTCTAAAGGGAGGAGGATTATTGGTGGGAGGTGGTCATCAAGAGCAAAGTACTGGGGAGGGGAGAAGGGAGAGAGGGGAAAGAGAAGAGAAAATCATAACTCTGTGTAAATAAGATGGCAGGGAATACAGATATAGTTATTTTAACTGTGAATGTGAATGGGATGAACTCTCCCATAAAACGGAAGTGGGTAGTGGACTGGATTAAAAGCCAGAATCCTACAATATGTTGTTTACAAGAAACACAACTAAAGCATAGAGATACATACAGAGTGAAGGTAAAGGGCTGGAGCAGAATCTTCTATGCTTCAGGTGAACAAAGAAAGGCAGGGGTAGCAATCCTCATCTCTGATCAAGTAAAAACAAAAATAGATCTAATTAAAAGAGATAAGGAAGGAAACTATATTTTACTAAAGGGTTCCATAGACAATGAAGCAGTATCAATACTTAACATATATGCACCAAGTAGTATAGCATCCAAATTCCTAGAGGAGAAGTTAAGAGAGATGCAAGGAGAAATAGACAGTAATACTATACTAGTGGGGGATCTCAACCTTGCTCTCTCAGAATTAGATAAATCAAATCACAAAATAAATAAGAAAGAAGTTAGGGAGATTAACAAAAGTCTAGAAAAGTTAGGTAGGATAGATCTCTGGAGGAAATTGAATGGTGATAGAAGGGAGTATACTTTTTTCTCAGGGGTTCATGGAACTTATACAAAAATTGATCATGTGTTAGGGCATAAAAACCTCAAAATCAAATGCAGAAAAGCAGAAATAGTAAATGCATCCTTCTCAGATCATGATGCAATAAAACTCACATGTAATATAAGGCCAGGAGAAAATAGACCACAAGTTATTTGGAAATTAAATAAT